>JANHFL010007785.1:7395-19665 GCA_032468155.1 Oxyrhabdium leporinum
ACCACAGCGCTTTGGGATGGGACTTAGAGGAAAGTGGTGGCTCACAGCTACTAAATTGCACAAGATGCTCTTCCACAAGAGCAGCAGCGGAGAGAAGCAGCCGCTGCCCCGGAGAGCAGATATGGAAGGAAGCAGGCCCCAAAAGGCTGCTCGGTCGAGTTTCACTGCGTGGCTAAGCCGTGCACAAGTGTGGAAGCCGCACATGTGTGTGCATGTGCAGAAGCCTCACCGCATGGCAAAGCCACGTGCATGCGCAGAAGCCATGTGCGTGGAAGCCTTGACACACGGTGAAGTCATGTGCGGAAGCCATGTACGCGGAAGCTGCATGCGCCCCTGTGCGCACCCTCACATTTTCAGCAAACCAGTGGTAAGTTTATTTGAAAACCATCACTGGGCAGCATGCAAATCCAGAGCAGTAACTCTGAAACTAGACTAATCTAACTTTCTAGAGTTAGATGGAAAAATGAAAGAAAAAACATTTTTAAAGCCTTATGGAAGTCCGTCATGGTCTGGTAAGACGTTTGAATGGACAAGGCCACTTTTGACCCTTGATGAAATAAATCAAGCCTTTCACTCTGTCTTTTCCAGATGTTTTAGAACTATTTACCTGAGAGTTTCAGAATGGGAAGGTTGGGTTAAACACTTGTAAAAAACCTGAAGACATTTCTAAGGAAACTAATATTTTGTGCTTAGTGTTTATTTCTTTTCTTACCATTGTACTGTGTTTGTGTATTCTTCAAACCAATTTGGTTATTAATCACTTTCACCTTGGAAGCTGATCACATGTTTTCACATACAGTATATCCAATGCAACCTATTCCTGATTTCTGTGCCAGTAGCTTTACTGACCTCTGTTATTTCCAGACATTATTATTTAAAACATCTTTTAGAAAACTCATGTCATTCTCTAACACCTTTCCCATAGGGAGATAAGTATAACATCCTAACGTGGTCCAAGTTACATTGACTGTGTTCACCCAATAGAGACTAGCATCCTTCTGTTCAAATACGTTCCTTTAAAGTAAGACGGTTACCTTAGAATCCCTGAGGTTTGTAGGTATGGATATCTGTATGAACTTCATTTTGTGATTATGACGGAGAAAATCTGAAATTCAGGCTCATTTCTTTGGATTTACTATAAATGTCCCCTTGATTCCCTTGCCTCTTTATTCTCCTGTGATTTATAAAAATATAATGGATAACAAAAGCTTCATGAAACAAATCAATTCTCACTTCTGCTGGGAAAGGTGGAGGGAAGATCTAAAAGAACAGGCAGATCATTCTGGAGGAAATCTTATATATGTGTTTTCTAAGAATTAACAGTTGTATAGTGGAACATAGATTTTTTCTGGGGTGATTCTATAGTTTACTTTTTAAAAAGTTATGTTTCATATGCATTTGATTAAAGCTAGATACCTAGGTAAGGGGTTCTTCTATTGTGCTTTGCTTCTTTCCTCCTTTTTTTTATTTGAGATAAAAGAAGTTTCTCAGCTATTTAGCTCACATGATTAAAAGGGACCACAGAGTGATCTTCTCCCTTAATTAGCACGATGTGTTGCAAAGGAGTAAAGGAACAGCAGTGTGCCACCGTTCTCATTCTTCTCTCCTCCCAACAGGTCTTTTGAGATTTGCTAAACAAGTCAGGCCATTAAACACTTGTCAGTTCAAACAAAAGCAACTCTAGCTAGCAAAATGATTGAGAGCGATTTGATGCCTCGGCAGATGTTGAACTTGTCTGTGCCATTAATTATCTTGTGGCAGCCAACAAATTCCAGTACATTGTTCAACTTATGCTGAGCATACATTCAAATGGACACATTTTGGGTTTCTTTTAATTTGATTGGCATTTTATTTTACTTTATTTCAATTTGTAATCAAACATATTTTCTTCTCAGTAAAGGTAAGCTGTGTGATGACAAACTTTTATAAGCACAAGAAATGTATTGTGCTTGTAAGTTTGTCATCATCCAGCTTACATTTCTTGTGTTATTTCTTTAAACTATCTAGCGCTTTGTACTTCATCATAACAATGTATGTAGTAAAAAAAAAAGTATGAATGGGTACAAATAGAATATCCTAGCAGATTTATATATTGCCATCAGTACATTAATGATTTATTCTATCAGTTTTCTTCTGTCTGGTAAAAGACTTAGGAAATGTCATATATACTCTGCAAGTGTTTACAGAGTCTTTCTTTATTCTGAGCCCTACAGGTTGCTGGTCTACAACCTCCATCATTTCTATTAATTTAGAGAATATGTGTGTCAGCTAAAGATGGTGATGGATGGTAATGGTTCATATATAACACTTTTGAAGGCCATCAATATGGGGAATATATCTGAATTGTGAGGAAAACAAATATAGTAAAAGAAATTCATCAGCTTTAGAGTCTTAGCTATATATGCACGAGTGCATAAGGGAGAAGAAATCAGAAGAAAACATAGTTAACATATTATGTAAATATCATAGAAATCAGAACTTCATATCAGTAATACTAAAGATCTAGTTTTTCCCTTAAACTTTGAGCGAGGATGGGTATTGAACTGCGAGGATGTTTGGTCTGGTGCCTGTAGGAAAAAAAGTTGCTTTGTTTTTATTTGTTTTTATTGATTCTGTAAAGTGATCTAGAATCATTATATGAGATAGGTAGCCATATACTATAAATTCTGTAAGTAAAATAAATAAATTCCGGATTGTACCTAGAGAAAAATTTAGGAAAGAAAGGACAGACATTCATGCTCACCTGAGTAACATATTGTGCTGAACCTTTGTGTGGCTTTACATTTTGCTTGAGTGTAATCTGTGGAATAGTGTGATTAGTATAATTTGAGAAATGAATTAACATAAGTATTATATATGAACCAGGGTGCTTTATATATATTGTTTTTGATACAGTTTATTGAACAATCAGTGGAACTCAAATGAAAAAGCTGAAGCAGAGTTTTCATTGTCTTGTCACATGATGCTGCATAAAGAAATCAATGAATTCTCTTAGAAATCTTCAGTTTTAGAATGATAGCTTTGGTAACCTCTTCATTGTAATGTTCAAGATTTGTCCAGCATTAGCCAAGCCATCAGAAATTGGTGGGTGTGGAAATTAGCGATTTCATCAAAGTGCTGCTTGCCCACATTTCAGGATTTCGATCTTATCTGTGATGGAATGTGTGGTTGATCTTAGGGCGAGTCTCGACAACCCGCAGCTCTTTCATCCCTCTGCTGCGGCTCCCTGTCGCCCTGTCGCGGCAGAGCAATGGAAGAGCTGTCACTCTGTCGCAGCGGTGGCGATGGCTGGAGCCTTAGTGCTGGAGCGAAGCACCCCTGCACTTGCCAAAACAGCATGCTGCCTTTGTCGTGCCTCATTTGCTGTTGCTGCCTCCACGGCCTGCCCACTATTCTCGCAGTGCCTTGCGCAGCACAGTGAAATTTAGCGCACTTCACAGTGGGGGAGAGGGAGTCCTCCCCTTCTGGAGTCCATTATGACTCAGAGCATCGTCGTCTCACTCTCGCCTCCCGGATGTCAGTTGCTTTTCCTGCAGAGCTGCTGGTGTTGTGATGCCCTGCTTCCCCGCCGGCCAGCTGGTCTTCCGCTCTCCACCGACCAGCTGATCATCAGTGTGCTGCTCCTGGGCTTCGGATGTCAGATTCCCACTGCCTAGCACTAGTTCAGGGGTTCCTTCCCCCCCGGGGGAAAGAGAGAGAGAGGGAGGGAAAGGGAGAGAGAGAGAGAATGAGAATGAGAATAATGTGACTGGGTGTCGAGTTGGCCATGCCCACCCAGGTTTTGTGGCTCCATTTTTTTTCTTTTCTGTGGGAAACAGGTTCAAATGGCTCTTTGAGTGCTTAAGGTTACAGACCCCTGATCTTAGGGAAAGTGGGGAAGAGAGACTGTCTAGGAAACAGACAAGAGAGAGGAGGAAGTCCCCAATGGATTAAAAGAAGAATACACTTCAAAAGGACCCACTCTAATTGATCTGGTTTTTAAAAGTGGTAGAGGGAATTTTTGTCTTTAGACTTGTAAGATGTTATTCTTTTAATGTAGCTTTACAATAAAGTAGAATTAACTCATCTAGTCATTTTTGTTGTGCAGTTTGCTTGAGAGGGCTGACATCTTGCATTTGCCGTCCATTTTTATTTTTAATACAAATGTACTGTTTAATCTTTTTTGATCTCTTGGCACACATTTTCACTAGCTGACATTTTTCTTAGCTTCATATCAATCACAAGCATCTTACGCTGCAGGGCAAGGCAATCAGATGTAATGACTTCATCTGTAATAGTGGACATAATATAAACATAATTGTGGGGAATGTAGTCACACAAAAACAAAATCATCTGGGTTGTTTTGGTCATCACTTACATAGGTAATCAAGTGGCTATGTGCTTTTTGAAAATGAATTGCTTTTTGAAAAATGTGTTAGTAATGAGCTTTGAAAAAGTTTAGCATTTGCTGCCCGTCATCATTTCACATATTATATCTACTTCCACCATGACAATTGTAGCCTTTCCTTCACATGTCCAAAACAGCCATTTAGGTCACTGCAGAAACGCAGCAAGACTTCTTGTGGCCATGTAAATATATGGTCTTATAATTCCATCCAAAACTCTTCTTTGTGACATCCAGTTCGTAGGGTTAGGCCAAGAAAATCTGTAATTGTCAATGACACTTAACATGAGGCAATTGGAGTGCCTTGATGTATGACCACAATGGCTTATGATTGAAATTCCTATCTCAATAGTTGTGAATTGAACTATGTTTATTTGTTTTTATAATCATTTGGAAGATAATCTCCTCTGCGTTTTGAGCATGAAGGAAACCTGTATCTAACACAGAGTTGAAATACATGTGTACGCGATACGTTTTATTCAGTATTTCAAAAATTGGCTTGGGCTTTATAAATCTTGCAAAAGGAATAGCTAATTTAACAGTTTGAAGTGTTTTCACTCATGCTCATGTGTACTCTAAAGCAGCTTTTTAAGGTGCTTTGCATAGCCTTGTTATGATAGCTTTGGATTTCTAATTGAGCAAGTAACCTGGGTAACTCTGTTGCAAGGAATTCCTGATACTGAAATACTTTGAAAATATTGAGGTTTAAGTACTAGCAACTGTTATTTAATAATATAAAATGTCTTTCCTTTTTGTGCTATAGATTCTTTCCAGGAGCAGGTGATAACTTCTGGTCTTGATTATAGTCTGAAAAAAAACCCTTTACTATTAATGTTTAACATTGCTAGCAAAAGAAAAAGGCGACTGTCACATTTGACTGTGTCTAATCTTATTTAACTTGTGTTCACACATTGTGCTAATCAAAATGCGGCTTATTAGTGGCCTAGTGCAATGTGTAACCCAGCCACTATGGTTAGTAAATTATAGTTTGCAGGTTAGTGTTTTGTGGAACCTAGGCAATTGTGATTTATTCAGTAAACTGCAGCCAAGCAATTCATAACTTAATGCGGTGTATGAACCATTGAAAGATAAAATTATTCCTCATGGTTTTTCAAGCCTTCCTGGCTAAAACATTTTACTGTACTTTACAGAGTTGCTTGTTTATTTAGGTGCACTATATTAAAAGAAAGAATGTCAAGAATTAAGCATAACTAATTAACCCTTTTTTTAAAAAAAAAAAGCACCAAAGATCTACCATTCCAGCAAGCCGGTCTTTTATTCCATGAGTCTTTTAGTAGCTTCCCTCTGGCACTTTGGTGGTAATTCAGGAATGCAGGTCCAAACAACAGCCCAGTCATATAGTATTCCCTTATGGCTCAAAGGAATTATGGCAAGCTGTCCAGGCTAATCATTTCAAGCAGCACTTGGAAAACCACTTTCTGGGTAAATTTGCATCATCCTAGTCCACCAATGGAAAGAATTGAACATGAAGAGGGTGTGTACCTTGTAGACAAAAATATATCCAGCATAGCACAGGATCTGTTTTTAGCCCATAACGGTTCAACATTTTGGAGTCCTAGACACAATTTCCTGGCATACTGCAAGTAGAAAGAAGGAAACAGAAATCTCAGTGTATACGTGTGCTTAAACAATTTTGTGACATGCTTGGAGAAATCTGGAATGGAGGTACTTGCAGAAAGTAAGTTTGAACCATGGGCATTAAGTAACAGATGCTTGCAGGACACAGTCTGCTCAATTAAAGAAAAATTGGGAAAGGGACTCTGTGGAATCATACTGTTTCAAACTCTTGACTGTGAAGTTTTGCTTTCTTTCTCCTGAGATGTATTCCTCTTTCGGCATGCTTATCAGCTCCTTTTCTGAACTTGCTAGTTACAGTACTTTTCTTTTGGGGAAAAAAAGGAAAAAAAAACTGCTGAATTAGCTACTTTGCAAATTGTCTTGCCATTTGAACACTGAAAAAATTATTTTCTTATAGGGAAAGATTCCTGTGGTAGAACTTTTATCCTGCCTGTAATACTACACACACTGTGACTAATGCATAAATTACTCTTTTTCTTCCTTGGATTTTTGTCTCTTCTGCCTTGTAATTTACAGTGGAAAAAACACTATGCTTCATCATTGGAAAGTTTACTTTCTTATTATTGAATATTATTTATTTATTGGTTCAAAAATAAAGTAGCTTAATGCAACATTGAACCACAAAAGTTTGGAATACATTTAATGATATAGTTCCTGTTTCAAATTGTTTTAAGGTTATATTTTCTCCTTTTGAATGTGGACTGATGGAGTTATCCATTAGTGGTATTTTATAGCAGAATTTATGAAAGAATTGTATTTGAAGAAGGCAAGAAGTGTCTTCTAGCAATGTTATATGTTTGTTCCTTTGCTTCTGTTCTTAACAGAATAAAATGAAATAAAGTTTCTTTGAGAATTGATCACTGTTTGTCAAACTTGGCAACTTTAAGATATGTGGGGGTTCAGAATTCTTGAGCCAGTCAAATCCCAATTTTGGGAGTTGAAAACCCCCATCTTAAAGTAGTCAAATTTGAGAAACATTAGTCTACATGATACATTGATATATATACAATTTTGAAGTGAACATATTTTTTAAATATTCCTTTTGTAGAAGCACTAAGGAAGACTTAGTCCCTGCTGTAGTGGCACAGTGATAGAAGTATATATCAATGATGCAAAATGGGAAATGCTAGAAATAATTATCTGGTTTTGTCAGAAAGAGTAGTTGGCCTTGATCTTGGATGTTATGAAGGATCTAGAGGTATAGCCACAAAGACAAGGCTTCTCAGAATATTTCTCTGGCCTTTCCCACAACTTTAGAAATGGCCAAGCTGCAGTTGAATCTGTCTTCCATACTGATGATAGGAAGGCATCATCTTCCACAACTAAGACAGTAGGTTAATTCCAAATGGCGCTATCCATTCTATCCATAATATTTTGCCATCATTTGAAAACTGTCTTTTGCTGTGACTAATGGAAAGGACCAACCCTGTTATGAGTTAGGCAAAGGAGAGAGTCTATTTCTAGACATAGAAGTAAGCTATTTATAATTTAGCTAAAGAATAGTGAGTCTAAAAACAACAGCCCTTGTCAGGAACAAAAGATGGACATAGGACATGAATGTGAAGGGATTGTTTTTTTGTTGCTAAAGCTAAAATAGCTTTTCATTTTGCTGTAGTAAGAGGAAGAGAATCTTTGTCCATAGTTGAAGGCAGAGCACTAAGCCTGGGAACTGGTCTTAGCGATTTGCATATTGGGGAAGTTGTATGGTTTAAAACAAAGGGGAGATCAGTATAATAAATTACGAATGGCTTATGTCACAGAGGTTTTTTTTATTTGTGCAGAGAAAAGTAGGGTTTTACATATTTGGAATGTGTAAGATAGTATTATTTCCTACAAATGCTCTACTGGGCTTAGCCCTTGCTATATATTGCTTTCATTCAAAATCAAAAGAATGATGTATGCTTCACGTCTTTTTATAAGGAATTCTGACCTTTTATCTGGCCACTATATGACTGTCTATTGACCCCACACCACATTATATGATATAATTGTGGGTTTGTTTTGCTTTTTGTTGAGATTTGTGTATTTTTAACTTTTGGGCTATTGATGTTCTGCAAGCTCTAATTTGTGTTAGTATGTTAAACTAATTTTGCAATGCAACAAGTTATTTGTTTTGGGTCAGCCAGTGTTGTTGCTAAGAGCTAGTCAAGCAATTCTACACTTGCTCTCGTGGCTTGACCACAAATAAAGTGTTATGCTTTTGGTATATCATTTCCATAATCTCATCTTCAGTATACAAACTGAGTTGGTGCCAGAGAGAGACATTGGAACAGTTGATGCTGTCTACCTAACCACACTGTCTCATTAGTGTGTCTCCAGAAAATAATTTCCAGACTGATTAATCGTAAAATATTTCCTTCATACTTTTATGCTAACTTAAATATAATCATTACATTATAATGTATGTTATGGCCTGTGTTAGTTGCTGTGAGCGTAAATGGAGAAATTAATTAGCATGATTTAATTGACTTAGATAAAAATATGAATAGTACATTCTAAAGTAAACAGTAGTTAAATGCAGCTGTTTCTGTGGTTGAAGTGTATTGTTTATTCTTAAAACTATTGCTTGATTTGTGAAACAAAATTTGGATGCTTTGAATTGTGTACATTTGGCATAACCCTCAGGCAAAATAAGTGGAGACTTCTCACTTCCAATGATACAAGAAAGGAATTGAAAATGAAGTAATGATATAAAATGGTAATTTGTTGAGTGGCGTCTGTGTGGATGCTAGTATAAGGCATACTTTACTGAGAAGCATACGATGGTCTTTAAGAAGTCAGGGTAGAATCCTTACATTTGTGTGTTTTATTAAACTTCTCCATTCTTCATCCTTTTTTGGACTATTTCCTTAGTCTATTCCTGCAATAATTGAACATTTTTTTAAAAAAGGAAGATTTTGCCTTTGCACATCTGGTAGTACTTTCATTTTGTTGTTCTCTTTTAATAAGATTGTTGTTCTTTTTTAATAAGTTTCATTCATATGATGCCAAAGTCACTAAACATTCTCTGCATTTACTTTAATGTTATTGATAATGGTATGAGGTTTTTTTTCCTCCCTGAAATAATTGAGGGGGTAGGTTTTCTCTTATTTATTTTCGCTGTTAAGTATAAGAGAATCTGTTAGGAAGACAACAACAAAAAAAAGAGAGAGAAGCAGATGTTTCAGACCTGGGACTTATAAAGCATGCCTTGAAAGATTAGTAGTTGTTTGGGATGAGCAGTTGGCCTGGTGAATCTAACTCTTTCATAACACTGAAACAGAGCTTCCTCTCTTTTCCTTCTCTTTGTAGTTACGTCTTCCTTTTGCTTCATTTCCATTTATTTGTTTATCCTTTTTCTTCCATTGCTAGTACAGATTCTCTCTTCCTGTATTTCATATGATCCAGTTTTGATCCTCATTATATTTCTTCCTTGAACCAGGTACCCTTCCCCTCATTCCATCACCATCATGTTTTCTTTCTTCTGTTTTGCTGGTTTGGTTGAGCTGGGGAGGGAATAGCTTCTGACATTTCTGGTTGGAGCAGATTTCTTATTTCTAGTTCTGCAGAGCACGCTTGCCCATTGGCTGTGTCTAGGGTTCCCTCAGTACTAGCATATATTTACTTTTCCTTCCTTTTCCTTCTCTCCTGCCATGTCCACCAAGCGAATGGGCAACAGTTTCTCCACTGAAGCCAATGGAACAGTCTCCATTGGTGTTCCAATGTAGAGGTACCATGTTTCTCAGAAAACACGACCCACCCCAATAATAAGCCCAACCCTACTTTTTTGAGGGTGGGCCTAATATTGCCCCTACCCCAAAAATAATCCTGGGGGGTGGGCGTGGGTGCAGGCTGGGGGAACTGTCCATCTGCAGCTGCAGCCCACTGGCCCCTTGGGGAAGCTTTCACCAAAAAGCCTCCATTCTGAACTCTGAAGTTTTGAAATAGAATCTTTTTGACGAATGGGCGGAAAATGGGGAGGGGGGACTTTCCTGCCTGCCATCCTTCCCTCAGTTTGTGCTGAGGAATAGATGACAGGCAGGAAAATCCCCTTCCCCATTTGGTCTCGGTGCACATGCCAGGTCTTACTGATGGAAACGCTGAGCTTAGGCTCCGCTGGGACGCACCACACCACCACCTGCTCCATGGTGACGGTGGACAACCACCAAGTCAGCCGCTGTTTGGCCGGATGCACATGATCTTCAGGCGGCATCCAATCTACATGTTGGTCGGCATGAAGATGCGCTTGGAGCGCTGGGGCTTCCACCCAGCTGTTGCTCGCGGTGGCCAATGACGTCTCATCCAGCTCGATCTTCTGCTCATACCATAAAACCAACAGAAGAGGCAGTCCTGGGCGGAGCCAAACTCAACTTGTAGATTGGAACACACGGGAAGCCAGCCATGAGAGCATGCGGGAGCTGCACCTTGGTCAGTGTGGGCGGAGTGTTTGCTGATTTGCAGCACCGACCTATCTTTCCAGGCCTCTTCGTTGGGCATCTCTGCGGCTGCCACGCAGAAGATTTTGAGTATGCAATTACAACTGCTCAATCAATCAGAATAGAGCTGGAAGGGACCTTGGAGGTCTTCTAGTCCAGCCCCCTGCCAAGCAGGAAACCTATACCATTTCAGACAAGTCACTGTCCAGTGACTTAAACCCCCCTAGTGATGAAGCACCCACAACTTCTGAAGGCAAGCTGTTCCACTGATTAATTGTCCTCACTGTTAGGAACTTTCTCCTTAATTCCAGGTTGCTTCTCTTCTTAATTAGTTTCCATCCATTGTTTCTTGTCCTGCCCTCTGGTGCTTTGGAAAATAAATTGACTGCTTCCTCTTTGTGGCAGCCTCTGAAATACTAGAATATTGCTATGTCCCCACTAGGCCTTCTTTTCTCTAGACTAGCCAAACCCATGGAACTGATCTTCCTGTGTTTTAGTCTCCAGGCTTTAATCATCATAGTTGCTCTTCTTTGCACTTTTTCCAAAGTCTCAACATCTTTTTTGTAATGTGGTAACCAAAACTGGATGCAATATTCCAGGTGTGGCCTTACTAAGACTTTATAAAGCGGTAGTAATACTTCACATGATTTAGATTCTATGCCTCGGTTTACACAGCCAAGGATTGTATTAGCTTTTTTGGCTGCTGCCGCACACTACTAACTCAAATTTAAGTGATCATCCACTAGAACTGCAAGGTCCCTCTCACAGTTACTTTTTTTGAACCAGGTTTTGCCTAATCTGCCCAAGTGTAAAACCTTGCTTTTGTCCACATTAAATTTCTGTTGTTGGATAAGGCCCATTGTTCAAGTCTGTCAAGATCTTTTTGGATCCTGAGCTTGACTTCTGGGATGTTGGCTATTCCTGCTAGCTTAGTGTCATCTGCAAATTTGATGAGTTCTCCTTCTATTCCATCATCTAAGTCATTTATGAAGATACTGAAGAGTACTGGGCCTAAGATGGAATCTTTTGGTACCCCACTGCTTACTTCCCTCCATGTAAATGTAGTACCGTTAAGCACTGCTCATGAATACGGTTTGTCAGCCAGTTACAAATCTATCTGGTAGTGATACTGTCTATCCCACATTTACATTCTAGTACAAATACCTAGTATTAAAATAACATATTATAATAAAAATATTTAAAATATTTCAGAAATAAACATGTACAAGTTATTTTACTGTTGAAATATATTTTTAAGAAAACTTTGGAAATATTTCTATAACTATAAAAAGTAGTTATTTGATTTCTTTGAGATTCTATAAAGCTCTTTTATGTAAGGCAGACTGGCAATCTTGTTTTAGAAATAAAATGAATGGTTATAAAGTTCTTTCCACTACTATATATCTACTAATATATTTCCTCGGTACCAATTAAAAAGAATGTTTCGTTTTAACAGTAGAATTTAAAACAACATCTATTTTTTTCTGTAACTTCTATTTCATCATCTCTCTAAAACCTTTAGTGACTAAAATCCACATCTGTATTTCTGTCTTAACAAATGGAACTATTTTAGAAAAAGTAAACAGAAATATTTCCTACCTTTGGGGTAGAACTTTTTTAAAAGAACCTTTTATATTTTGGGTCATACAAAGTCACTTAGTACCAAACATTATTTAGGTAAAATCATAGCATTGTAATAATTCAGGCTTAATCATCCAGAATAAGACTATACTGGATATGTGCCTTCAGCTCTAAATGCACAAACCATTGATACTACTTTTTGTTATATAAAGACTTTTTTTTTTTTTTTACATTTATATACCGCCCCATTCCGAAGACTCGGGGCGGTTTACAGCTTATAAGCAATACTCT
>JANHFL010007785.1:19765-31575 GCA_032468155.1 Oxyrhabdium leporinum
TTTTTAAAATATTAAAAACCCCGTTTAAATTCATTAAAAACTTTAAAAACCCCTCAGTCAGGAAAGGCTTGTCGGAAGACCTTTTTTATGACCTTTTTGTGATAGTTGTTATGTGAACCAGTAGTTCAGTATGGTGCAGTTTTGCCAAAACGTAGAAGTCAATGCCTGTTTTCAGCAAAAATGTCGTAAGACATGGTCATATGACCATGGGATGCTGCAAATGGCCGTAAATGTGGCCTGATTGCCAAGTGCCTGATGTGCATTCATGTGACTGGGGGGGGGAGCGTGACCATTGGAACATCAAAATCTAGGTCATAAGTACCCCCCAGGTAGATCCATCACAACTTTGAAAGGTTGCTGACTCATCATAACTAAAGGACTACCCATACCCTCCCCTCGCCTCTCACATTTTCTGAAGATTCTGCTAACACTACAGCTGAGAAATCACTGGCCACAAGCAGCATCACTGTTATTGCTCCTTCAGGAACCAAGGATCCAGGGCATCAGAAGGATAAAAAGCTGGAGGCTCTAGAACTCGATATCTTTACCAGCTGTTGCACAGTTTCTTGTCTAATAGAATCTAGTAGAGAGGCAATATTCTGAAAGAATGTTACTCTTAAGAATCATAAGAGCATCCCATCTTCTTTGGAAAAATGTTCTTCCTGAGGTCAGATCAGTACTTACCCTACCAGCATTTAGGAAATCCACTGATTGTGTATCTTCAAATCAGTAGTGATTCTTAGAAACCACATGGATAGATTTTCTCATAATGAGCTATCCTAACTTTCCCTTTTAAGTCTTTCACAGGTATATCTATTGCACTGAACTGAATCCATCTACGTTGCTGCTGCTCTCTTCTTCTCTTAGCTTCCTCCTTTCCCATCAGTAGAGCCTTCTCCAGAGAGCTAGATCTTCACATAATGTTCTAGAATAGGATAATTTAAACCTGGTCCCTTGAACTCTGGTTTGATTTGTTTGATGATCCATTTGTTTGCTTTCTTGGTGACCCACAGTATTCTCAAATGTCTTGTGCAACACCAGAGTTGAAAAGCATCAATGTTTTTCCTATTCTGCTTCTTCAAAGCCCAACATTCATTTCTATAGAGTAGTTTGCTTTTGCCTTCTTCCTAGAACTGAGAGTAATTGATCTAAGGTCACTCAGCTGGCTTCATGTCTAAGGCAAGACTAGAACTTACAATTTGCCAGTTTCTAGCTTTCTTTCTTAACCACTAAACTGTCTCTTGTCATCAGCACAGCATAGTTATTGATATTTATTCCTCCAGTTTCTAAATTATCTAGCTGTTTCGGAAAAGCCTTTGGAGATTGATAGAATGGTGGGTTTCCTATCCTACAATAGATTGTTTGTTATTGAGAAAATTATTCCTTGGTGTAATGATGAATTTAAGATGGTTTTTACTATTGTTTTGGATTATATCATAATACATTGTTTTAATTTTCCTTAATTTTTTTATTGATTAGCAAAATGAATTTCTTCTAAGAATTGGGTACACTGAAAGAAAACACCTGAGACTGCACAATTAACTTTATCTTGAAATGATATCTGATCCCAGGAGAACTATGATGAATGTTAATCATAGTTTAATTTAAGGAAATCAGCTTCAGACATAATTTATGAAGCTGTCATCTCAGGCAAAAGAAAATGGTTAATCTGAAAATTATTTACTAGACTGTGGCTAATTTTCAATCCTACTGGAAAAAATATCTGAATAACAAAATAATAATAATAATAAATAAAATATATGCAAATAGATAATTCAAATCTCTTTGTTAGGGAAAAGGAAGGGCAAGTATGTGGCCTAAATGACCTGGGGGGGGGGGGCAGGCCAGGGAAGGTTTTTTGAGAAAAAAAAAGCTTTCTGAAATCCCAACAGTCCTGATTAGTGAACTAAATAGATTAATTATCTATCTCAGTCCAAAACAGCTTTCTGAATTCCTATTTGGATGCTTCTTATTCAAGCACATGCAATCTCATTATAAACATAATCTGTTTCCTATGAAGAATACTGGAGATCTCTTCAAAATTGGCAAGCTGTAAATTTGCTTAGAAAGTTGCCTTTTGTGATCAGAAAAGAGTTGCTCGCTGACTGAACTTTTCACACACATAGTGGTTGTCATCTTAACTGTTCATTGTGCCTTGTGTCAGCTCACTTTGCATACCTGTCTTTGACAGATGTAACCTTCTTCATTGTATGAAGGCACAATGGAAGTTGTATCACTGGCTCAAGTCTGAAAAATTGATGATACTTTGTCCAACTTTTTAACAGCAGCTTGCTTGCTGCCTGCTCTGTTAAAAAGGATTGCACAGTGAGTGCACAACCATAGTGGGGACCAGATGGCCTTTCACTGATTCTTTAGACAAATTGGGTTTCAAGTCCTCTTATGAATACAAATAGATTTCTGAAAGCAGCCTTGTGAATATGCTTCATGCTTCGGATACCCAGACTCTGAATATAAATGCCCTGATTGAGGATTATGCTCTGTTGCATTGTTCGGTAGTACCCTAGTGATTTACATTTACTCACTACCAAACTGCTTGCAAAATGTGTCACTTTTTCCCTTCAAATCCTTAGCATGAGCTGTGCATGTTACCCTGAAGTGTATTTTATATCAGTGATACTTCATTGGAGCAATTAGTGCTTACAAGAAAAAAAGACATAATTCTTGAGAAATAAAGCAAAAGATTAAGTTATAAAGTATATTTTGTAGTAAAAATGTCCTTGAATTTCTGTGCATAGATATTGACATGCTTTAATATAAAAATCATTGTCATTTGTGAAGTGCCTTCCTATTAGGTATGTCTTTTTGTCAGTTTTTAAAAACAAGTTTGTAGTGAACTTGAACTTTGCTAACCTGTAGGGTAACTGAAGCAAAGATTTGAATGGTTAATAGATCTTTGATAGTTTAAAAATGAGACTGTGTTTCATTTAAACGTTTTGAGAGCATGCAGTCCCTATTCAGTTGTACAGCAGGTACGAGGTAAATGTTTTACAGCACTTTGAATTTCATAAAAGTTGGCCAACTGACACAACTGATAGACAAATATTCCCCCTCCCCACCCAAAAATTAAGTCCTTTTGAAATCTAATCCTTCTGCAAGGGTATGTGAAATGGATTTCTTCTTTCTACTACAAGCTGCACCTTTTTGTAGGCTGTCTCTCAACAGAGCTGATCGTTCAGCTTACCAGTACCCACTTTTCTTTTGAAGTATTAAGTGCCTAATACAGTCTGAGCTGTTGTTTGAGCTGTAGCTTTCCTGGCAAATCAAGTTCAAGTTCATGCAAATAGAAAAGCGGCTAACTGATGGTATGAGTGAATTAACCTATGCTCTTTCACCTCTGGGTCACAGCTGCAATTTAGACTCATTAATCAACAATGACTTCAAATATCCATGGGGATTATCCAAGTTGTAACAAGGGAGTTAGTTATATAACATCGTTTAATATCAATTAAAGTACATGAAACCCTGGAGCAACTTTGAATTATTGCTGTTTTGCCTTCAGTAACATGAGGCTGGTTGAGATTCAGGGCAAAATGTGCATTAAAAGACAAACTTTGATTTTTAGGGGATTAAATACTTTATTCCTTCATGTTTCACATGAATGGGTAATAGTAGTGAAAGCGGCCATTACATTTGTGCATTTAATTTCACCCCAAAAGTCACACAACTTCTCTCTTTTGTTTTCTCTTTCTCTCCCTCCCCCCTCTCTCACACATACCTATCTGGAATCACTCTTTGAGTTGTTTGTTGTGATAGTCAAAATGAGAGAAAAAAAGACAATTGGAGGATATGCCTACAGATTTTTAAGGAAGACATTGAACAGTTTCTCAATGTTTCATCTAGTCACTCAGATTTACTCAGTATTGACTGGACAAGACCAAGTGAGTTGCTTGGGGAACATTTTTGCAAGGTCATCTGGACTGAGTTTGATTATGTGGGTCTGAGGAAGTGGACAAGATCCTCCTATCTGTCAGTTCCACCACCTGTCTGTTAGGTCCTCGGTTGTTAAGGCAGACTGGAAGGTAACCAACAAATGGGTCCATATGGGAATATTAGTTTCTTTCAGGAAGAGGTGGTCTTGAAAGAGGCTATGGTAGATCTTCTTTTCAAGAAGTCATCATTGTACCTTCCATTCTGGAAATTATCATCCAATTTCCACTCTTCCTTTTGTGGGGAAGGTGGTCAGATTGGCAGCTATAGAGAAACTTGGAGGAAGCAGATTATCTGGACCTGTTTCAGTTGGGCTGAAGCTGGTTGAAAATGCAATAAGTGAACAGTAATGGGCACTTTTCATTATGCCCATTAATGCTGCTATGTGAACTGCACTGATTTTCAGTAGACTTCTGAAAACTAGCAATTGAAGGTGCTGGTTGTTAATCGATCTCCAATTTAGCTACCCAGTACATTTGGGCAGAGGAGTTCCCCTCAATGAAATACTTTTTGTAGGATCATTTTGTAGGATCAAAGAAGTGTGATTTATCACTTCGGTCTCTCTCCATTTAGAACAGAGATACAAATAGATATAAATAGTGCCTGTCTTGGTTTTTAGGTCGGGTGGTTAATGACTTTGGGGGACCTCTGTTGTGCTTTACTGTTATTGTGAGCACTGTTTTTAGTCTAGACCTTCCTTTGCAGAGCTGAGGTAGGTGTGGCCTGTGCATGATGCATCCAGGCCACGGGCTGCCAGTTTGACACTCCTGGTCTAGACTGTCTATCTTGTTTTTAGTTTTTTCAACTTTTTAAAATATTTTTTTAGGTTTTGTAATGTGCTCAATGTCTACTACAATGGGTGACCGTACCAAATTTAAATGAAAGTTTAAATTTAAATAGATGAATAAAATATCTGTAGAGAATACAGTAAATATTAACTCCACATTCTTGACAATTAGCTTTGTGTTAGATGGATATTCATATTAAAATATGAATTTATTTTCATTTATGTGACTAGGACTTTTCTTATTTATTTACAGGCAATCATATGGAATCTCATTTGGTGGCTGAAAAACATGAAGACCTTTTATCAAAATAATGACAAATATGCAAACTGCTAATTCCACCCACATTTGAGTGGTTTTTTATAGGTATGTCTGAAATATACATTTTTATTTGAAAATGAGAAACACAAACAATGTCTATACATGAAGTCTGAAGAACTTAGAACTACATTTTTATTAGTAAAGTTTCTTACTCATGCTACGGTAGTTATGCTTTTAAATTGTGGTGAAACTGGTAGAGTTTATTAACAAATAAAAACATATTGATGTACTAGACCTTTTTACGCCATTGAGTTCTGGATAAAAGCAATAGACTTTTAGAATGAGAGAGAAAATGAATTAGTGACTGAGTCTTTTTGAGTTGATTTAATAAGATCAAAGTGAACAAAAATAAAGATCCATAAGATTTTTAGTAGAAATCCCACAATCTAGCAAGGGGAGCCAAATATGCACTTAAAATTATGAGGGTGAGGATACCTCCCTCGGGTTTGGTCAACTCTGGAATTTTCTTGCAGTATTGATCAAAGCCACTATTTCCACAAATATTTTTCATTTCAGCATTTTAACTTGAGAAGGAAGGACCCCTTTTATTACTATTGCTTGTTCATTCTGCAAAACTAACCAGGGGTTTATATGAATAATCCCACATCAACTTTATGCTATTTTTAAAATATAATTCTAGTGTATTATTTGTGTCTCAATTAAACATATTGAACATGTAGTATCAACTAGTGGCAATTCAAGAAAATTGTCTTTTATGTTTATAGATCTTAGAAGTTCACAAGTAAGGATTAAATTTTTCTTGGCCATGACTGTTTTAATAACCAAAACTATTTATATTTCCTTTTTAGTAACAATGGGAAATTCAGACAGCCAATACAGTCTTCAGGGAACCAAAAATCACACTGTATCTACACCTGCTACTAAGCAGAAACCCTGCTCTCTGAAAATTCGTGGCCTCCATTCTAAAGATGAAAAATCCTGCTCCATACATGGTTGGAGCCATAGTTCCAGTAATGCAAGCTATAAATCCCGATCATTTGCCAGAAGCTGCCTGTCTCATTTCAAGAGTAATCAGCCTTATTCCTCAAGACTCAATGATACAGTAGTGAAAGTATCTAAGGGTAATAGCCATGCAAAGCCTAGGACTCCCACATCAGAGAACTACAGTCAGGGGACTAACAATGCATTTCTGCCTGAGAATGGTTTTCACTACATTGACTTTGAAACTACCAACAACTACGTTCCTTCCAAGGAATATAGTGGACATTTCTTAAATTGCTATGGGGAAAAAGAAAGTTCATCACCAGATGACAGAATGAGTCCAAAAGTTCTCATCAAGACATTGGGGAAGCTTGATGGGTGTTTGAAAGTTGAATTTCACAACATTAGCAGTAATAGTAGCATTTCTAGAGATGAACCCAGTGAACCAGTCCAACTCTTAAGATACTTCCCTAGTTCAGAATCTGAAAAGAATAACATGCTTGAAGGAAAGGAATCTTCTAGTGCAGATTGTGCTGAAAGCCATCGTCTGTCAGCTACTGATTCAAGACTTAGGTCCAGTAAAGGGAGCTCCATTAGTTCAGAGTCATCCTGGTATGATGCTCCATGGGGCAATAATGGAGGGATAAATGAACTAGATGTGTCATACTTATCCAGAAGCATTCCAGAAGCAAGGATCCAAGTTGATTTCTCCCAGAATGACTGTAAAAAATCATTGAATCAAAGTTCATCTCTTTCTTCCCTCCGTGATTTATATGGGGATTCAAATCTCAGAAGTTGCCAAGCCTCCAATATTGGATTTTCTGCAGATTACATCAATACACATGCGAGTTTAAGCAACCGGGTTTCATTTACTTCTGCCATAGATGTTCCTTCTAAGGTGGAGCACAGAGGATCTCCACAATACTCTTCCTTCACTCTGCCTTGTAGGAAATCTACAAACCTTAATGAGGATGCAGCTAAGAAGGAAACTTTAAAAAGTCGAATGCGTCGGATCAGTGACTGGACAGGAAGCCTGTCAAGGAAGAAGAGGAAGCTACAGGTACGTGGAATTTCAAGCTTAAAAAGTTATCTGAAGTATGAATTTTGGATTCTTCATTGTAGGGTATATGCTTAACTTACTGTAGATTCTTAAATTAAACTAGGTAAGTCCTACTCCATTGGGTCATTGTTTCAGAGATATTTCCTTACATAAACAGGAAAACAGAATGACCATGGAATGACCACTGCAAAAAGCAATGATTTCTGACTTCCTGCTGGTTTCCTTATTGAGTTTTCTTGTGGGAAGTTGGCAGGGAGCATCAGAAATCATCTTCTCTACTTCTTTCCTTCTCTCCCTCCTTTCTGTCATTCTGTCATTTTCTTCTGTTCTCCCCCTCTTCCCCTCCCCAGAATTCCTACCATCTTCCTCGTTTATTTATTTAATTGAATTCCACCTTTATTATTTTTACAAATAACTGAAGGTGGCAAGGTTACCCAGCTGGCTCTCATGGCTAAGGCAGGACTTGAACTAATGATCTCCTGCTTTCTAGCCTGTTGCCTCAACCACTAGACCAAACTGGCTCTCATTTACTTTGCTTGCGGGAAGGTTGCAGGAAGTGGTAGGTCCAAAGCCAGCAGACAGGTAAGTGGGAGATTTCTTGACCCTGAGAATGGGTGTAGGTGCATTAATGTGCACTAGGCAAATATTTTTTTTAAATGATTTTTCATCTCCTGCTTTTTATATACAGTAAATGACTTTTCTGATGTAGCTATACAATGTTAAATGTTTATATGCTTAGTGAATTAAGTAATTTTCACTTACTAAATATTTTGTCAATAAAGATATATTATTTTAAGCTTTTCTATAACGATGTCAGGCAGACACACTCTGCTCCAGCTCTTCTGAAATCTCAGTTCAGAGCTATCTGTTCAGGGAAATTTTCACAATGGAAGTTGAGAATAATAATTGTGTTATATTATCATTTGCTTTTAAACTGCAACCCTGCAAGGAGTTCTTTATAAACTGACACAAGATCCAGGAAATGAAGTCTGCCAGTTTAAAATTAAAAAAATATGTAAAAATTAAAATCACATGTAAAGTATTCAATTCCAAATAGTTAACGCTCTAGCCATACACACACACACACACACACACACACACACACACACACACACACACACACACACACACACACACACATATATATATATAAATAAATAAATAAAAGCTATTATATATATTAGTCTATCCTGAGGCTTATAATAGGTTATACAGCTATTTTTCCTATTGTGGCTCTTCAGCCCAATTCAATCCATTAAAGTGTTCAGACTGCAATAACAAAATTGTATTGTGAATTTCTAATTTACCAGTTCACCAGTGCAGACTTCATGAACTCAACATCTTCTGAACTAATGGACTGAAATTCAGGGAAGATTCTATGCCTTGTATTCTCTCTTAAAATACTTCTGCGTATTTTTCTGTCAGTCTTTTGCAGGCACAAAAAGAATATTGGAAAGTCAGACTGAACAAAATAGAAAGTGAATCATCTTGAGTATTGATTTCTGTATAGATTCACTTACTATTAGAGTGCTATGTACATATTCTAAACCATGATACCTACTTAAGTTTTTACTTGGAGTTTTTTAAATTGGAATACTGCAACTCTCCAAAGTAATAACGTTGGGCAAGAAGTAAATATATAATTTGTGTGTGTGTGTGTTTATTAAAAAAATACAGTATATGCTCCTTTTAGATTTAAAAATCCTGATTGACATATATGAGATGTTTGAACTTTTGCGAATGCTACCAACAGATTAGTTAACTTTAGCTTATTTCTCACTATCTGACAAAACTTTTCAGAGGCAGGAAATTTAAAACAATGATTAAAACAGTAAACTACATTAACACCTACACCTCCAGATATTTAAGACACAATGATAAAGCACTCACCAGCAGAGATATGTAATTCCAGGAAAAGCCAAACAAAATTATGTTTCATAATGACAATTATAAATGATGCAGTATCCTTTGCCTATGCTAAGAAAAAGAAGCAGGTAGAAAAGTGATTTCTAAGCTTGAAAAAATTCCCTGAACTATACATTCAATTGCTATCCATAAGGCTTTAAAAAAAAATATCTGACACCCCTCCCCCCAATTATTTGTAACTCCCTAGGAAAACCATGGCCCAGAGTCTGAGAATCTCTATCACAGATTCCATAAGAAACATGAATAATACAGACCTGAGGCTACTTTCTGACAGTGAGGAAAGGCTTTTGTGATTTTCTCTGTTCTTTTAGTATTAACAAAGATCACAGAGACCTCAGAAGCAAATTATCATATTTCTATAAATGATTTGACGGAATAACCCTGATGCATGTAGTATTTCTTCCACCAACTACTTGCTATCTCAATGCCTACCTGTCCTACTGCTCTCCTTTTGTAGAAGGTTGGTAATAATTACAGTATTTATGAAGATACAGTAATTATATATACATATGCATGTATGTAATGTATGTTTGTATGTATGCATATAACTATAGAAGGGTAACACTACCGTCTGTTCAATTATTTCGTTTTTAAAGAAGTATCAGTTTTCTTTAGTTACTGTGCTCATGACTCAAATTAACCTGGTTTATGAAGTTATTCATTGTTAAGATCGTTATCTGGAACCTCTGTAAGGTGGACCGTTTTATCTTAACATAGCAGAGTTGCTTGCAGCTTAATCCTTAGTCTCTTATTCCAGATCCAGGTTTCTTATGTACCTTTGCTAGTTTTCCTTCAGTGCTTCCCTTTATAATGCCATTTTTAGCAGATGAATGCTAAATGTCTAAAGCTTCAGGCCTTTGTATGGTCCCCAGAGCTTATTTTCTGGTTCCAGATAGCTCTCCAACTACAAGTGTTGAAAATTAATAGAATGCCCTGCCTGCACATGTCTCAAATGCAAGGGAAAATACAGAAAATCCTGCTCTTTCTTTTTCTCTTATTATGATTTAGCCCCAATTCCTTTGAATTAGTACTCTGCCTGGAGCAATTCTTGCCTTGCCAAAACATTTTCCTTGGCTGGCTTTTTAGCTAGCTTGCAATCCTGTTATTATTATGTTATGGCTTATGTTGTAAGTTGCCCAGAGTCATTAGATTCAAGATGGGTGTCAAATAAATTTCATAATAAATAAAAATAAATATTTGGGAAAGTTTTTTTTTGAAATCAGTCCCCTTTGGAGAAGGATCTGTAATTTGATTGATTACAAGAGAATCTCATTATAACAGAGAAAACCATTACAAAACACCTCTCCATCAAATTGGGTGAACCAAACTGTAGATTTCAAGGCATAAACAATCAAGAAAACTATATATTTTTTAAAAAAAGTTTAGTCCTGAGAGGATTAATTTCATACAGAAACTTCACACATTTACTTTAAAACTCACCTTGAACTTTAAAGAATGGGTATTAAGTGCCAGACTAATGAAATAATAATAGCAGTCTACTCCTCTGCTGTTATCCAATCCATCCAAAGTTTGGCCTTCAACCTCATCATTTATCCACTTGGATACATCATTATAAGCCCACATACCCACCAAGGGGGCTCTTACTGCACTAAATAAGCACACCTTATTAGCAATGTGTTTTGGAATATTATATCAAGAGATCTTTGGTGCACAGTTTAAAAATTGCTACAGTAAATGAGATGGTTGCACCTTTATAATTAAAGCCAAGGGGATCTATAACAGTATGTCATTTTCAGTTTCCTACCGATTTATTGCACTATTACATTCATTATTATATAATTACTGTTACCTGGTTTTATTAATGCGAATTACCCAATGAACTTCTTGAGCTATGAGTGAGAGGGGTGTGGAAAATTCAACATGGAAAATGTCCAAGACTCTAATATGAAGGTGAGGTGAGGGACTTTTATAGCTTTTATTTCTGTTTGATGACAAGTTCATTAAATAAAAGTTTCCATTTGAAAAAATATATGTTGTAGAGAGCAAGGAAGATGACCTTGGAAAAACTATGCAGGAAGAATTACAAAAACAAAAGCATACTTTAAGCGAACAACACAGGAAGAATGAGAAAGAAGCTCAATCTTGCTTGAACCCAATACAACGGAGTATGAGAAAAAGGCAAGGCAAAATACAGTCAGGCTTTTATGATTGTGTTGATCTGTTTGTGTGCTGTCAAGTCCTTTTTTGACTCTTCGCAACCATGTAGTTTGATTTTCTTTGTGATAATCTGTCCCTAACTAGGTATTTCAGATCTTCCAATCACTGAATCCATTCAACTTGTTCCTGGTCATCCAGTTCTCTTTCCTTCTATCTTTCCCAACATTAGCACCCCCTCAAAAAAACCTAATATTTGTATAAGATATCCAAAATAAATAGATTTGAGCTATTTGTACTTCAAGTGAGAACTCTGGTTTGATTTGTTTGAAGATCCATTAGTTTATTTTCTTGGTTGCCCATGGCATTTGCAGGAATCTTCTTCAACACCAAAGTTCAAAAACATTTACGACTATATAACTATAGCCTATATGTTTCATACAGGCTGGCAATTCTGGGAGTTGAAGTCCCACATTTTGAAGTTGCCAAATTTGAAAATAATTTCAATAATGCCTAATTCTAGTGTAACTTGTGGCGCTAACCTGGTGTCTCTCCAAGGGCTGTCATTTATAAATAGTATCATTCTTGACCTACAATTCTTCAGTCATTGACTGTTGCCAGTTACCAGTTATGAATGGAGCCTAGGTGGCGCAGTGGCTAGAGTGTTGAACTGCAGGCCACTTCTGCTGATTCAATCTAGCGGTTCAAATCCC
>JANHFL010007786.1:19341-29556 GCA_032468155.1 Oxyrhabdium leporinum
CATGGCCCCATGGGAGTCTGACAACCAATCAGGATACATTTCTTGCCACAGGAACAGGAAGCAAGTTCAAAGCCCAAAAGAGGTTATAAATCTCTCTTCCCCTCTCACCCTTGTGCTTTTTTGCCCAGGACCTCGAATCATGTGGTCCTGCTGCCCACCATTTCCAAGCAATCGCCATATTTCCAGTGTCTTTCTTCCCACTTGGAACTGAACCCAGATGGACATTTCTTCCAACACCGATATGCTCAGTCTACCACCTTTATGACTAACATTGTGATTCATTGGAAGAAGGAGATCAGGTGAAGTTAGACAGTCTACTGATCACCTGCTTCATTGGATAGGGACAAAATGGAGTCTGTTTAGTACTTTCCTTCTGGAGTGGCTGTTCTACTCTATCCAATTTTACTCCAAGCATCCTAATGTTCCCTCAATAAACTGAAATACAGCCCTATGCGATGTGACAGTCTGTTTTAAAGTAAAAGTTGGAAACATAAGCATTAATTCATGTTTGTTTGTCAGTTCATTGCTTTTCACGGGATATGAAGTGAGAAAAATTTACTACAGTTTTGTCAAAGATGTCTATGGAGATTCTCAGTCATTCAGGTCATGGTTGTCCCAAAGGTGCTTTTTTTCAAAAAGCAATTGGACTTTGTTTTCCTCAAAAACGTTTTGCTTCTCATCCAAGAAGCTTCTTCAGTTCAGTTTTGTCAAAGATTTTTGACCCATCTAGATATCATGGATTACAAGTCCAGTTACCTGATGATGACTGGGATTCCTGCGAGTTTGTTTTAACAAGAAGGTACCAGAGTTATCCCATAGTTTGCATGACATTTGCATGACACAGCTTTCAAGCTGTGCTTACATATTATAAAAGTCTCTTTGTCATTTTTTTTCTTGAACCTGAAACATTATTTTTATTTCTGGCAAAGTATTCCATTATGCTTCCCTAATAGTGAGTGGTTGGATAGACGCATTCTTTCCTTATTTGCTTCTCAAAACTTTTTTTTTTTAGAAAAAACTTTCTTTGCAACTGGTTAGGTATGCAGGCACACATTTTGCAAGGGTTTTTTCCTGGAAATCTGGCCATTGGTATGGACAGAGTATAGAAAGATGCAGCTGAAAATATTAATGATTATACAGATTGATCATCTTCAAATTGCCTTTTAAACTATTACAATTAGATTAAGTAGTACGAGGTCTCCATAAGGAAAGAAGCCAACAACTCTGTCATTGAAAACATTTTGTTTCCAACATATTTTCTCATTCAATCTCAACATGCAGGCATCAGTGAAGTATTTAAATTTCACTATCACCCCATTTTCTCCCTCTTTGAGGATATGTTTTAGCAGAGGGTGTGGATAAGGCATAAAATGCCACATGTTGAAACACATAAAGCGTGGGGTGGTTCTGTTTTGGAATTCAGGATCCCTTTACAGCCCCAGGAAATCCTCTTACAGTTATCAAAAAAGGTGGGATAGAGAAACATGGATAAAATATAGAGAGGACGAGGAGGAGATCTTTCTATTATCTAAATCTGAACTTTTATTTCTCTGCTGATGTTTGTGCTTCTTTTATTTCTCATAGTTTTGCTGACATGAAG
Source organism: Oxyrhabdium leporinum (assembly GCA_032468155.1). Classification (NCBI taxonomy): domain Eukaryota; kingdom Metazoa; phylum Chordata; class Lepidosauria; order Squamata; family Cyclocoridae; genus Oxyrhabdium; species Oxyrhabdium leporinum. The sequence goes on from JANHFL010007786.1 coordinate 20,942, forward strand.
TAGAGACAGTGCAGTCAAATGGAGAATAACATCAGAAGTTGAAAATGCATGGAACTGATTTTCATTCAAGAACATGACAAAGACAAAACATGTAAAACCTCTTCTTTCCATGCAGCATTCTCAATCCAGCTTGCCATTCTCTTCCCAGAACATCTGGCCAAATCTTCTATTGTCTCTTGTAGCTTTGCTCTTAAACTCATGAGAATCCTTACTTTGTTCATTCTTCTTCCAATCTATAATACAGGATTGATTACATATTGTTAGATATATAATTTCTGTTTAATTTCAAGAGTACCGGCTCTTGGAAACATAGCAGAATTCTAAATCTGTGATTTTTCTTTACATTTGATACTACTTTCTTTACATTTGCCGTCTTTATGAAATACCTGCTTTATGAAATCCTCACTGACACTGACACTGAGGGGGTTTAGAAACAAAGAAAAAACCTTCTAATGATGTCAATACATTTCTTTTTTTTTTTTTTAAATGAGCTTCCCTCTCTTCATGATGTGATTTCAGTCAGGATTGACTCCCTCGTGCTTAATCAACAATAACAACAGAAAGAGCTAGTTGCCCTTTTTATATTTGTTTTGTGTTATTTAGAGGAAAACAAGAAGGAGTGGCAAGTCTATCTTACTTGTGTTCATCCTTATACACAGATATTTACTGAGCTTTAATAGATTGTTAACATTTTCTTTAATTGTACACTGAAATGTTACATCTTTTATCTTGAGGATTCAAATAACTTCTGGATAAAAACCTATCTTTTTTAAATAAGTTTTTTTTTAATTTTATAACATCCAAAAATTCTAATTTCAATTGTTGTCTGGGTACAAATCATTTTAGGAAATAATAATCAAAGTGTTTACAACAATATTCATTACATTAGTATCAGTTGTATTAGTAATAATAATAGCAATAATATTTATTTGACCAATTTGACATACCTTCCTTATATCACTGATCTTTTTCCCTGTTTCTAGCTCATGTTTTTGTCTGCTAACCATTGATAAAATAAGTCCCAAGTCAAAAAATATTCAGTCTCTTCCTTTTCCTTAATTGTGAGTGTTATCTTATCCATTTATGCACGTTCTAGTATTTTTTAAATCACCTTTTCATCTGTTGGGATCTCTTCACTTTTCCATTGTTGTGCAAATACTATTCTAGCTGCAGTCGGTGCATATAAAATCAGATATCTATTCCCTTTATTATATTTGTCCAGTAAAATGCCCCACAAAAATGTCAGTATGCTTTTTTGTCATTTTTTCCAGCCATGTATGTATTTTAGTCCAATATTTTCTCACTTTTTGGCATGTCCATCACATATGATAGTACATACCAAGTGTCTGCTGGCATTTCCAACATTTTACAGATTTATCCTTAAACATCTTTGCTAATCATGAGGGCAGAAAATGCTATCTATAAAACATTTTATAAAGATTTTCTTTATATGCAGTAGACATTGTTAATTCATAGTTTCTATCCCATAATTTCTACCATTTATCTAACTCAATCAGATATCCAAAATTTTTAGCCCATACTATCATTGTCTCTTTTACTTGTTCATCCTCCATTTTAATACTTAACAAGTAGCTATGTTTTCTTTATTAATTTTTCATCTTTTCCTGTTAATATCTAATCTAATTCTCTTAATTCTTTATATAAACCATACATTTTAACATCCTTCCCTTATTTATTTTGTATCTGCACATATGACCACTGTGTAATCTCAATCCCTCTATGATCACTCAGTTCCTGCTTGGTTTTCAGTTCCGGCTTTTCATTTAAGATATCTTTTGGAGAAAGAACCTATCTTGAATGGACTTACCTTCTCAAAAGTGTACCTGCCTTTTTCAGCCCAGCAATTTTAAAATCTTTCACTAGACATTAGGACAGAAGTAATGTTACCATTGCATCATCTTCATTTCCTTGTTCAGTAATGAATTATGCACGATCAAAAAAGGAGTCAGATCTCTGTTTACTATAGTCTGCAGACAAGCAAACTAAGCCAACATAAAAGCCATTCTTATTTACTTATGTGTATCCAAAGAAACAGTCATGTGCACATGACTTGCTATGACTATTCTTCAAATATATTTAATCACCTGGAAGGAATGTAATAGTAAACTCAGATCTCTGGAAAAAATGTAGGATAGTCACAGTGCCAAAGCTTCCATCTTCAGTTCCTCAAAAACAGCTTGAAGACAATCTTTGATTGCCTTTATTATCTCCCATTTATTCCAATAAGGAGTGAAACGTCATGTCTCAGTCCTGTAGTAATAAGAATCCTTTTGCCTGCCCCCTCCATTCTGCATTAGCAATATTTTATAGGACAGGACTGCAGAAGGCCATTTAATGAGGTCACCAGAAGGAAGGAGTGTGGCTGAAAAGAGGTTGGGGTTGGTGGGAGGCGAGGCTAAGGGTCAGGATGAAAGAACGAAGCCTCCCAAAGGCAAACTGCCCACATTCCTACTATTAAAACTATCTCAGCCTCCCAAATTAGGCTGAAATCATGCTAACATTAGGCTATTTTGAGGCTATTTGTTCCCTATTGTTTTGAATTTCAGCAGCATGAGCTCAGAGTGCTAAGAGATTGCAAATGAGGTAGTGGACTAATGGAGTGTCCACTCCAGCACTAAAAGAAAGTAAAATAATTGTTTCCAGCCCTTTACACAATGTCTATATTTCACATTAAGTTTATTGCTAAATAAATAAATAAATAAAATAAGAAATTTAAAAATACATTGGTTCCTACCTGAAAAGCCAGACGGTGGGGGCAAGAGTTCTCAAATTGGAAAAATGGCTTGCCCACAAGCTGCACAAAGTTTCAGCTGAGCTGGAAATACATTTGTTCAGCTACCAAGGAAAGATGACCTCACTGGGATCACAGAGGCACATGACTGATTCTGGAGTGATTCAAATTCCCCATCTGGAAGTGCCATACTGTTTGTTTTTAAAGGATTATTTGTGGATATATATAATCCTTTGATTATATCCTTTCGGTCATTTGAGATCCCAAAAGTGCTTTTTTAAAAGGCAACTGGACTTCCTTTGTTTTTCCTTGAAGACATTTCGCTTCTCATCCAACAAGCTTCTTCAGTTATTCAAGGAAAAACAAAAAAAAAAGTCTAGCTGCAGTTTGAAAAAGCATCTCTGGGACAACCATAACTGTCTTGGATGACTGAGAATCTCCATAGATATCCATTGTAGCTATGTTATAAAATATAGACACCAGCTCCATAGCTGTTAGCTATTACATCTCCTAGTTCAGGTATACAAACCATTTTCCTTTACTTTTTAAATGAGGATTATTACCACACTAATGTGACTGCCAATATATCATACCATTTAGAGCAGGATTTTGTACGTAGTTCATCATTTCTTATATGTATTTGACTGACTAGGACTTTAAATAAAGATATTGTCTTCTCCCATGTGGCATCAGAATCCAGAAAGAGATAGGAAACAGAATTTGTTAAAAATAGTTTAGGTAATTTTGAATCTAGGAATTAACTATGGAAGAGAATGTTTGGAAAAGTGCTTTCCTTGAGTTAGCTTAATGTCAAGTGTCAAGAAAAATTTCATGGGCCTATACCAATCTTCCCCAAATTGTACTTTCCAGATATATTGCAACATCACCTCCCAGAATTCCTGTGCACCAGGTTGAGGAAGATTAATAAACATTGTTTATTACATGAAAAATATCACTTGGCTACCCATGGTAGGTGTCGATATATTTTTGTTCTGTATGGATAAATAGTCATCCAAAGAATAATATATTTGAAAGCATTGTTCTTGGGCTAAAATAACACATTTTATTCAATTCAGCCTTTCATGTCAGAAGAATACATAGTGTTTAAATGCTCTTAATTCATATGTTAGATCACAGCTTCCCCTATTCATAAATCCTATACTGCTTAATTATGGCTCCAAAGTTATTCTTCAGTTTTTAATGTCCAATGGAAGAATTTGGGGACAAAAAAGTTCAGCCAACACTAACTCTGATTCAATATTTTCCATGACAGGTCTCTGTGGTTTCATCCCAGATGCATTGTCCTTCAGAGATGTTTCACTATTCTGCTTTCAATTTCTTCAAAATAAATCCAGGAATAAAAGTTTGGGAGATAGATTTGTTCACTTTTTTTAACCATCTAACTGAAAGGGCAAGCTTCTGCTTCCTGGAAACCTGATTGATAACACTTTCAAATTTGGTGGTCAGCTGTCAGAATTTAGCATCACTATTTTAATTTATGAACAGCAAAAAAGAAGCAAATAGGAGTGCTGAGCCTTTGATAAGCTTAATGCACCTGTTTTACTTGAAACCCTCCCCCCCAAGTGTAAACTGTAGGTTTCCCCCTTCTGATGATATGACAGCATCACCACCAATGTCTGTCATGGTTTCCTATTAATAAAATCCCCATCAAGTTATTAATAGGGGGAAAAACATTACCATTACCTCTGGCTTTAGTCATTACAGTAACTCTTGCCTTAGTCACTTCCCAGTTGGATTTCTGCAAGGCACTCTACATGGGTCTGTCCTTGAAGAGTATTTGGAAGTTGTGGCAGCAGAAGTTTCTCAATATAAACTGAACTGGCTTCCAGGGGCAATTCAAGGTGCTGGTTATTACCTACAAAAACTGCAAACACCACAGGACCAGGTTATTTACAGTGATAACCAACTGTTTCTGCTCATCAAAACTAAGTTGGGGTGCTCTAAATCTTTTCTATTAGGCAATATCATCTTGTGGGACCCAGGAATGATGCCTTCTCTTTCACAGTCCCTAGCCTGAGGAAGAAGAAATCTCTGGAGAGCCAGATGGTCTCACCCTGTTAGCCTCCTACCTTCAAAGGCAATACAGGGTTGGTTGATCCCTCAAGTATTTGAGCCAGAATGTTAACTGAGCCTGATTGGGTTGGTTGGTTTAGTTCTTGACTTTTATTGACTGGAAAAAGACTTTTCATCCTCAAGCATGTCTCATACTAATTGCCTCTGGAAGTTTATTTTTTATTGATTGTGTTGCTTGGACCTTTTCTTTCTTTTTTTCTTTTGCTGTAAATCCTCTATTCACCACCCGGAGATCCTGCTGTGAGGTGAATAGTTATATAAATAGTCTAGATAAGTAAATAAATATTTTGAGTGCATCTTTGTGATAAGGAGTTTTTGCAAATCTGGGAAGAAATGTTGATTTGTGACAATTATTCCTGACAAATCTGTTTTAATCCTTGCTATTGTTTAGGAGAAAGAGTCCTGCTTCTTCAGGGATAGTTCTAATATTATATTCTGGCATTTCCAATTGTTACATTTAGCATCAAATATGCTAAATTGGATCCACTTTTATCCACCATCCATTCATTTTTGCTTCATATTTACAGCTCCTGAATACCAGCTACAGCAATTGTCCCTGTAAGCAGAGAATTGATAACCACAGAAAGTTTAGTGCTGTCCTTTAAGGAATACCTTTGTATCTTGTAACAAATGAGAAAGCAGAAGAATTGGAAAGTGGGCTAAGTAATAACAGTGAGAAAGGGGGAGGTATGTGCATTTCCAGTTAAACCATATTGGCTTGACTAAATTACATAAGTACCCACAATATTTTGCAACATGCACATATCTCCAAACTGAAATTTTAATTTCCTTCTGTTTCTGATGCAACAACATTTTTTTTTTTAAAAGCTACCCTTAACAAATAAAAAAAAATTCAGTGTGACATGCATTCAGCTCTGTAACAATTATCATAAATAGTATGTTTTTAGACGATTCAAAAATATACATTCAAATCACTAGTGGCACTGGACACAAGAAAACTTTGAAAACAGAATTTGCAGTGACACCTGAGGGTTCATTCGCGCAGACTCAAAGATGGGCTTTTCTTCCATGCTTGAGACAAGAGGAAAGTATGCAGTTTCCAGAATTGTTTCCTTTGCAATGTTCCTTTACGTTTATCCGAACAAGCTTGTTATGCCCTCGCTATACGTAGTCCTCAACTTAAGACCAATTTTGATCATGTGACCATGAGGATGCTGCAACAGTTGTTAACTGTGAAAAATGATCATGTCACTTTTTTCAGTGCCGTTGTAACTTCAAACGGTCACTAAATGAATGGAGGTAAGTCAAGGACTACCTGTACTAGTCTCATTCCCGAATGGTGGGGTTCTGTCAGCCTCTCCAAGATACACTAGGAAACCAAATTATACATACTAATATTATTTACATTATAAAGGTACTATAACAGAATCTTGAATGTGCTTCCCCCTCCTTTCCTCTCTTTGTACTGTTGGAAGTTAAAACCCACCCCTCTCCTAGAAAAATGAAATATTGTAGGATATTCTAAAAAAGCCAGAATATTTTCCCTAAAAGAAATAGAAACTCAGAGAGGCAGAAACTGAACCCAGAAGGATATTTCTTCCAACAATACCTGTGAGAACTAGGGATATCTTGTCTTAAGATGTTTACTTGGATTACAGTTCTGCAGTAGACAGAACTAATAAATTTCTATTATCTGACTTTTGTCTTGGTTTTGGCTCTTCCTCTTGTTTCTCAAGGTTATTCCTTCTCCCTTTATAGTTTCTGACAGGGCAGCCATTGACCCAGGAATGGATGGTAGTGACTTTCCTCCAGTTCCTATTTTGGCAAAAATAAAAAGATATTAGATGAAGTGGTGAAGGATTCCCTCAATAGATGGCAAACTTGAGGGATCTGCACAGGGGATGGGGATGGAACAGCAGTTTCACTATTATATTCATTTGTTCACCATTGTCATTACTGAAATGCAGTCTTTATTCTCCACCCACCTCCGTTTGCTGTCATCAATGGAACTAATCCTTCCCTTTGCTCTTCTCTGCCCACTGCCCACTGCCTGGGCCTCACTTGGTGGCTTGAACCACCAGATAGCGCAGGGCAAGTGGCATTGCCAGATAGGTGGCAGTGCTGCTCTGTTCTGACCCAGTTCCCCAAATACAACAAACCCTCTGAAGTTAACTCAAAAGATTCCTTTATTAGGAGGGCCAGCAGCCCCGGCAAAAAGTTTTTCTCTCACTGCAGGCTAATTAATAGTTGTCTGCTACATCTATTCATCTCCTGCAGTTGAAGCCTGCAACTATCGACTCTGAATGATCCTGCTCTATACCACATAGAATGGGGATGGCAGTTTCATTTCCTGCTGGATCCTTTTGATCCATTTTCGGGCTGCCTCAGCAGCAGGCTGGCCTTGAAATGGAGGCTTTGTTGAGAGGGCATGTCTTGAGCAAATGGTAAGTGAGCTATCTCAGAGTCAAAGCAGTAGGGTGAGATCTAAGTTAAAGGGAAGCACTGGAAGGAGTTCAGTTATAAGAAAATTTGCCTTGTCACAGATATTTATTACCCATCTCTAGAAGTAAAATAAAATTTATAATTATAACTTGCTCTTTAATTTAGCTGACAAAATATAGAGAGCGGATTAGGTGAAAGCCAGCTTCCTTGCTGAGATTTATCTACACAGTTCTATGTGGGAGGCACTGTGGAGATGGTATTTCTTCTAAATGCAATTACTGTTCAGTAATAGCATTTCTTCAGATTCAAAACCAAGAAAATGCTTAGGAACATACTGGGGTGCAAATATAGTACTTTTCTGAAGCTCTTTAAGCCAGACACACATTTTCCTGGAATTGCATAGTAATCAGTTAAACGTAGATATACATTTCCTACTCACAAAAGAGCTCACACCAACCACAAGCAGTTTTTTTTTATGAGCAACTCTTTCTAAATTTAGTTGCATGAGTAGTTTTACCTTCACCTTTCACTCAACTGGATACCGACTTACTCACACAGGTAAATATACTGTAGTACCAAAATTTTGAAGTAAACTTGTATATGGAAATTGCATGGAAGCCTGAATCACATAAAAACCTCAATAAAAAATGGGAAAAACAGGTAGTTCAGGAGGATTGGATGGAGCAGATTACATGTAATGGGATCTTGACCAACTTAATCTGGACGGCGTGTAATTCTGCCTAATTTTCACTCTACCCATACCCATGCAAACAATCAACTACATTCTTCCAGTTTTTCCTCCTAGTTCCCAACTGAGCTGTAATCAACTTTTTCCTATGTAACAATTACTCACTAAGAAAGACACATTTTAACAATGAAACATAGTCTATACCATATACTAAAGTAATGAGATCATTGTCCCACTAGTAACATATAGGGAACCTCCAGAGTACCTCTTTAACATTCGATGTTCTATTCTGTGAAATGGCTCAAAAATCTGCTGGCATACAAAGTAGTTCTTGACTTACATCCATAACTGAATCTGAAATTTTGATCATGACATTGCAGTCTTCATCTTAACCCTAGTAACAGTGTTGTCAAAGTCCTCTTCAGTAAGAGAACTTCTCTAATACACAAGTGCTATCTGAGTAGCACTCCAGTTAGTTGTATTATATATCTATCTAACTGCAGACAGGTTAGCTAGTAGAACAAATCATGAAATGCATTCAGTCCTTATAACAAGAATGGGCAATCTATAGGGAGTATTTAGCCTTCTGCAAGATAGGCTGCCATAAATAAATAAATAAATAAATAAATAAATAAATAAATAAATAAATAAATAAATAAATAAATAAATAAATAAATA
>JANHFL010007786.1:30351-71542 GCA_032468155.1 Oxyrhabdium leporinum
GGACCCTTAGTGAAGATTCTGCGGGGTTTGCCAAACCCCCAAATCCCACTCCTGGCTGGCCCCACACCCCTCCCCACACCCCCTCCCAGGAGTCTCCACACAGCCCATTTTGGATGCAGGTAAGTGCAGGGCGTGCACGGAAGCTCGGAGAGGGCGAAAAACGGTCCTCCCAGAAGTTTGGGAAGGCTGGAAATGGGCTTGTTTCCAGCCTCCAGAGAGCCTCTGCAGCCTGGGGAGGCCTTTTTTGCCCTCCCAGAGGCTTGAGGAAAGCCTCCGGAGGCCGGAAAGAGCGAAAACGTCCCATCCCCCTGCCATGGTGCAGGAGGCCAACTAGGCCATGCCCGCCATGGCCACGCCCACCCAGCAATCGGGCAGCGAACCCATTGCTGAAATTTTTGAAGCCCACCCGATTAAAGAGACTGAATGATATGCATTTTTTGACCAATTAGAATAATTCATTGATTACTGGCTCACTTTTAACTTGCTAAACTGATTAGATTGCTCTGTTCTGGAAGTGAAAATATTACTGTTTGCCAAAACAGTTTTCAAATCTTTATAGGACCAAAACAGGACTGAAGAGAATCAACTTTACCTACAGTTGAGCATAAACTGCAAGTTAACCACAACTAATTCCCAGAATACAGTCATGTACCCACCCAGTTGATAAATGCCTTTCTCTCTCACACACACACAGAAAGCTGGTGCATTCCAATTCAATGGATTCAATTCAATTCAGTGAAGATGAGACAGCCATCTGGCTAGGATGTTTTAATTTGTATTTCCGCATTGAGTGGGTAGTTGCACTCACTGGCCTAAATGGCCCCTTTCAACTCTATGATGTTATCGTTTACACAGCCTATGGCACCTAAATATTTTTGGCCATTCCCTCTCCAGCTGCTGTTTATATAATTTAAAATAAATAAGTGATTTTAAAACTGGATATGATGAAGATAGCTTCAAGAGACTAGGAATTGAAAAGGAAATGGAAAGAAACATAAATATATATTTATGTTATATTTATGTTATATAATATATAAATATATATATAAATACATTCAATTTTTTGAATTGCCTCAGCCATTTTCCCTTTTGTTCTGACTCTTAGCTCTTGAGTTCCCAAAAGGGCGTACACCAACAATGCAAAAACTCAATTCGATTTTGCTGGACCTACTACTTAAAATCACTCTCAACCTTGACAATTTTCTGATGTGTGGCAATATTCACCCAAAGCCGTCTGGGGAAGGCTGGGAGCTGAAGTCCATACATTAAAAATGCTAATGTTGAGAAGCATTGCTCTAGGAATTCTTCTATAGCACGTAGTTCCCAAGTCTGGCCAGGTCTCCACAAATTCTTTGCTATCTTGAGGTTTGGCTTCCTATTGCAGTTTCTACTCCAAATCATGCAACCTTTAATCCCAGCTGAGACATGCAGAAATGGCAACCTCTTTTCCAGTTCTTGACAAGCTGTTGGCAGTGGCCCACTTTATATTGTTGCTTCTTTTCAAAAAATTATTTATATGGCAAATAAATACCGAAAAGCTGGCCAACTTGACTTCAACTATTATATAATGCTAGGATGGTTCTGGATTTAGGATGTGCCAGCACAATAAAGTTCAACCAATTGTGAGACATGACAGTTGAAGTTATTGAACAAAATACGTAATACGGAAATGCCCTTAGGCTATATTGCAAGCAGGAAAAGTTTTTCTTTTAAGTCATGTTAAAAGCTTATGCTAAATGCAAAGAGAGTAACTGAAAAATAGGATTAAAGCTAAAATGGTTTGAAAATCTTTATGACAAGTAGCTACATGTCTTGATGTTATTTTTAAAAAAAGATGAAGAAAGATCCGAGCTATTTCCTATTTTCCTCAAAATGATCATGGCTCTTACTTGCTTGGTAACACAGGAAAGAATGACTTTGTCTATACTGTATCTTCTGTGGTTCCTTTTTCCAAATCAGCAACTCCATAACATAAACAATTCCACTCTTTTTTCACAGTTCACAATATGAACCACAATTAAGGTATAAACGATAGTATTTAATTTGTATGCAGCTGAGTTATGTTATCCTGAGTGTTTAAGGAAGGTCATATATTTTCAAAAGAATTATGTGTACAGTACCTTTAGTGGCTCTGACAAGATTTGGAATAAAATACTAGCTACTGTAGCCATCTTACAGCTTTAATCGGATGAGTCAGAGTTTATCCACCTCTTATGAATGCTAAATTGTGGTTGTCATAAAAGGCTGAGTTATTTGTCTATTTAGGCCTACCTTATTGTCATCAACAAATAACATTTCTTTGGTTTCAAGGCAGAGTTCTTGTACTTAGAGAATTACAAGGATTTTTTTTTTAATCAAAGAGTTCTATTCAGTCTATATATATTAAAAAAGGTGGGATAAAAATATTTTTAAAAAATCCACTTTATGAAAGGAAAAACAGAAGGTAAGGAAAGATGACCCTATACTTAGGACCACTGAAAACAGAAACAGAGAAAGTGAGCATCTGTGAGAGAAAGAAACTTGTTATCTGGAAATAACTCTTTTGTAATCAGCGAGACCAGAAAATAAACGTGTTTAAGTTTAAGCCTATAGCCCGTTTTATTTTTGTTTCTTCTTGAATCTGAAATTCAGCCTTTTAAACTCTTGTGGCATTCCAGCTCTGAATATTACTTTCCTAACTCCTCTACCCTGACTTTCTGTTAGGTTAGCTGATTCATACAGTCCTTTGAAGACTTGTTTCTTTTTTTTACTGTATTGTTACATATAGCATTAGTCTTTTTGGCTTACCCTAACAATCGTCATCATTAATGTTAATGCCAGAGTTTGTATATCAAAACGAAGGTCATTTTTCCCTGACAGGATTAAATACATTGATATTTTAGAAAATCTTGGAAAAATCTATATCTCAAAATTACTTTCATGTCCACTGTACAGTTCAGTAGATGAGATATGACTGCACACCTTAATTATTCAAGCATGGTGACGGCATTGATTGTTGTAGAAAGCAGGCAAAGAGATTGTTGGCATAAAAAGTATGCCCTACAAAAAATGGAAATTGTCTTTAGATGTAAAGGGCACCATTAATTTCAGTTCTGAAGGCAAAAAACAGCATAATAAATCAATGCCTAAAAAGGGGGGGGGGAAAGTGAACTACTGGTGGTAATAGCCAATCAGGTTTAAGATATTATCTAAGTTTTCTGCAGGTCATCCCATTTTCCCCATGCATGATTCTTAATTGTTTGTGTATATACTGTATGTATTACAAATGAATAAACTGATCAGTAAATCAATTGATTGAAAATGCAGTGTAAATTTAATATAAATCAGTGATTCCCATAAAGTTCGTGGTATGTTTTCAGCATCATTTAGATTTGTGGTGGTAAGGATTTTTACCAGGGACTGCCAGCAGCTGATCACGTACCGTGTGTGGATTAGCTTTTCAAAATGTGATCACCATGTCTGTAATTTAACAGATTTTCAAGATTAACAGAGCTGGAGGGGAATTTGTAGGTTATCTAGTCCAACCCCCTGCAGGAGACCCTATACCATTTGTGACAGATGGCTGTCCAGTCTCTTCTCCAAAGCTTCCATTAATGAAGCTCCCACAACTTCTGAAAGCAATCTGTTCCACTGGTTGATTGTTCTCACTGTCAGAAAATTTCTCCTTATTTCCAGTTTGAATCTCTTCTTGTTCAGTTTCCATCCATTATTCCTTGTCTGGTCTGCAGGTGCTTTGGAAAATAGGTTGACTTCCTCCTCTCTGTGGCAGTCCCTCAAATATTGGAACGCTGCTATCATGTTTTCCCTGGTCCTTCTCTTCACTAGACTAGTCAAGCCCAGTTGACCCAGAGATGACTAGAATTTGCACACATTCACATCAGTCTTTCTTTCAGTGTAAGAGATTAATTTCTGGAACATAATGATCTCAGTCTTTCCTGAGGCATTTAATGGAGCATTCTGTTGTCAGAGTTGAAAGTACAGTACTGAATAAAGTCTTATTATTTTCCCAGGGCTAAGATGATAAAAGCAATTTGTGGATGAGGCTCTACACTACTACAAGCTTCTTCAAACATTAGAATGGCCAATTTAGTTATGTAAACAAACATGTAATATGAGCAATTTGAAAAAGGTTATACAACTACATGCTGTTTCACAGTTTATATGAGGTAGAATAGACAGAATATTGATCATGAGATGTTTTTAATTCACCTTTTGCCTTAAATTCAATTATACATGCCCCCGCCTCCTGAAATATTTAAAATCTTGCAATCCTTCCAAAGCAATTTGCTTCCATATTGCAAAGTTAAGCTGTTTGGGGGAGGTTCTGAAATGGTTTCTAAGAACAGAAGGGGAAGGAAGATGAATTAGCAAAAGCATTTCCATTCTTTTCAACATTTTCAGATTTCTTCCCTATCTCTGAGAGGAGAAAAATGGGAAATGCATTTATTTTTTCCACTGAAATCCAGATGGACTTTAATGTTGACTAGGTAAGATATTTTCTGACTTTCATAAACTTCTTTTTTACTCACATAAGCTTTCAACTTGTAAATGACCTAGAGAAATCTTTTGACTTGAAAGGGACTTTAATAAATGTTTAGATAACTAATCTCTGCATTGTTCCCAATAATGGAACTTGACTATAGTACTATTAGGCACATGTTTATCAACGCCATTGGAAACATGCAGAAATTAGAAGAAGTAATTTTCTTGCTCATTTGCATCACTAAAGCCATGCCCTTTAATTTAAAATATTTTCTTTTCCCTTTTCTTTAATTCAATTCACTCATGTCTGATATTACTGAAAACTCATCTTGTTCCCAGGCCAGTCAAGATGTAAAGCAAATGTGATAAAAATGACCGCATTTTTAATGTTTGTATTTTTTTTAATTTAAACCACATATGCATACCCTTATATCATTTTAATATAATTGCTTAGCAGTAGCGGTTATATAAAGAATTTGGATTTATACATAACTCTACAACTGAATGATGACATAGAAGGATTGAGTAGGAAACCTGCTTCTTTTAAGGTAGGGTGTGGCCTCACCTTGCACAAGGTAAGATACTTATGACCCCAGGACTGCATTCTGCATTCACTTTAACAATCTAGTCAAATGACTAGCAAGTCCTGTGGAAAAGCTTCAAAAGACACTTAGTCAAACAATAGAGTAAAAGCATCAGTATCTAGCTATTACCTTGATGTGTGTTTACACTGTAATTATGAAAAACTCATGAAAAAAAATATGTTAAGTTAGGTGTAGGATCTACAAGAGCATACTGTCTCTAAGTAAGTGCCAAAGGGGAGGTTAACCAATAAAACTGTAAAATCAAGTAGAACTCAGGAAGTACAGGTAAAATATGAAAAGTGTTAGTCCTGAAATAAGCATGTCCTAACTGGTATTCTACTAATAAGTATTTTAACTATCATTCTTTGTTAAATGGTAAGGTTTTTTGTATGTATTTCTGCTGTTTGCTCTTTCTCTAATGCCAGTTTGCAAAGGTAAAATTTAGAAACTGGCCAGAGAACAACTTCATCTATTCTATATTCTTAAACCTGGCAGATTTTCTCTTGCAAGAATCAACAGCTACGATGGGTTTTCTTTTCCCCCAGAATTCATTTTGGAGATGTCATTTCAAATAGTCTGGTCCCAGCTTCTATTGATCAGCATACCTCACCAGAACTGTCTGGAAAGATTCTTCAATTCTTCATCTCTAAAAGAAGAGGCTTGGGCTTGAATAAATCAGGAACATGTGGTTCCCTCCATTATTTTTGTGTATGAAAAGAAGTCTGAAACATTGGGATTTGTAGACATTTAGCCCTGAACCAGATTTCAAATCAAAGACAATATTTAAATAATGTACAGTACATCTTTTGGGAACTGAAAAAAAGCAGTGTGTTCATCAATTTTTGATATTTAATATATTTTACTGATGAACCAGCTGTAACTTGAATAATTTTTGTCATGCATCTTTTTAAAAAATAACAAAAGAATCCCCTCCAGTGCTTGCTTTTTTGAACAAGTTAGGACTAGTTCTAACTGACATCTTACAGATTTATGTATTTAACACATTTCTGCACCACCCAACTTCATTTTGGATTACATTTTGACTACAACTGGGGGAAGGGTGAATGTAGAAATTCTGTATAAAGAGAAACTGCAAATTCATGCACACAGGAAGGCTAGACAAGCTATAAATCTATTCATCTCAAGTGTGTAATGTTTTCACATATATGAGCATTTAATGAAAATATTGGTTCATTGCACCAATATGCCTTCAGTTCAGCTTTCACTAAATCGAATTAGACATACTTTTTATTATTTTTTTGTAGAGCATTATATTTGAAAGAAGTAGATCTAATGTCAGCATGGGCCAGGATTTTTATTGCTGATATGAAAAGTATTTTTGTACCTTTAATTCACAGACAGCATGGCAGAGGGAAAATGAATAAGTCTGAGCAAAGGCCCCCTTAATCCTAATCTAACGATTTCTTGAAGATCAGAATTAGTTAAAAGAGTTGGAGCTGGAATTCTAGATTTGGGATTTAATGCTGGTATAGCCAAACAACATGGCCAATCTTTGTAGCAGGGATATAATTACAACTCAATATTTGCATTCAAAAGCAATTCCCAGGTTCTTTTCAACGGAGCTATCTTTTTTTCTGGATTATTTTTTTGTGTGCTTATGTATTGGCTTTTGAGTCCTGTAAATATGTGTTTTGACTTCAGTCCAATTTATCCATCTAAAGTTATTCTGTTTGGAAAGTATGCTCTTAATTTTGCTTAATCTATAAATGGCATAGTTATATATTCAATGTTGTGCCCAGATTAACAATGCACTCTGTGACATGCAAGCATAAACTGCTGAAACTTTAAGAATAAGTTACTAGGAAGAGATTTGTGGAATAACAAATATATCAGGCATGGCTGAGGATTTCATTGTTGCCAGATGATCACTGACTGACACTAGCCTGATTCATAAAGCTGGCCATATGCATCATCTGGTTTTTAATTTGCAACAGTTTCTGATCTCTATAAGAGGAGATTTTTGTTAAAGTTTGTCATGGACAGATCATTTTCTAGTCATTCTGAAGTTTGCTGCAATAACAAACTGCAGGAAGCAAGGAAGGACCAGTTAGGCTGTTCCACTCCAGATATCATATGCATTTTATGGGTTTTCAATAGGTGCTTGGAGAGTTTCTCAGTGATCCAGTGGGCAGTTGCACCACAGTTCTTACTGAATACTGAAACATGAAATTGACAAGGAATGTTCCCATTCCTTGTTAATTTCCATACAGATAGGGAACACTATGGTTAATGAAGATCCCAGGGAACTCTATGGTTAATGGAGAAGTTCCAGGAAATAAAATAATAGAAGAGATGCCTAGAATACCAATGATAGAAAATGAAGTAAGTAGTAGTGTGGTAGTAAGGGTGGCAAAGCAACCCCACTACTCTGACCTTATTGCACCTGCAGAGTGCCATCCAGTGGATTTATTTAAGATGACCCAGACTCTTGAGCAATGATGAATGAGTAGATGATTATGTGGACTTGTTTGCAAAGCACTTAAGGACAAAATCACTTGTATTTGCTTGAAGCTAGAAACATTTTAAAGTTAAGATGTTTTGATAAATCCCATGGATTATTCAATGTGTATATTTTAGAAAAAAGGAGAGAGTGAGGGAGGGAGGCAGGGAGAGGAGAAAAAAGAAAGAAGGAAGGAAAAGAAAGAAAGAAGGAAGAAAAGAAAGAAGGAAAAGGGAAGAAAAAGAAAGGAAGAAGGAAGGAATAGAAAGGAAGGAAAGAAGGTGGAAGGAAAATAAATAAATAAATAAATAAATAAATAAATAAATAAATAAATAAATAAATAAATAAATAAATAAAGAAAGAAAGAAAGAAAGAAAGAAAGAAAGAAAGAAAGAAAGAAAGAAAGAAAGAAAGACAAACAGAAGCGGCTAGTCTGGTTATCAAGAGAGTTGTGCTAGAATGCCACATTCTTAATACTTTGCTTACCTTTACATTTACTGGAATTCAAGATTTATGTGAGCATTCAGTTTGTCAAAAAATATACCCATAACATTTATCCCATAACATATCAGTTATTTCAGTGCTGCTTATATGGAACTGACCTAGACTTACTTCAGCTACAGTTGGGAAAACAAATTAGTAATACAGTACATGTATACTGGAAGAAGGTCAACCCCTTCTGGCACAATCCCTGAGAAAGTTTTGTCTTTGGCATGCACAACCTAAAACTATGTGATAGAATGCAGCCCTTTCTTCAAGCTTTCAGTTCCAGAATAAAAGACTTCAGAGTTTGGGCTCTCCAGAGGCTGATGTTGGCAAAAACTTCTCATTATAGATACTTTAAACTTGCCTCTTGTAAACCTCAACAATTTGTCTTTAAAAAAATAATAATAATGGCATGCTGTTTTATTCATTACCATCTGAGAGGGGGGAAAATTTGTTTTATCTGGTACAGCTTAATCAAAGAGCTTACAAAATCAACACATCTGCCAAGTGATATTCTTAGCTACTTGTTTTCCTCTTAGTTTGCAACATACTTCCTGATAAATTCTTGGCTTGTCCCCATGTTCTGTAGGGCATTATTTGGCCAATTGAACTAATGTGTTTAATGTTATAAATAGAGCCAGAACCACATCACATCAGGGTCACAGATTCCAGGGCTTCCTGTTTATTTGTAAGGGTTTGTAGAAGTTATTCCCAGACTGTCACTAGAAAAAGAAAATATAGCCACTTTTCAGATATCAACAAATCTAAAATGGGAACAGTCTGCTGTTTTATGTCCCAAAGTTACAAATAATATTTAAAATAATGAATTCTGCTTTAATTGCTTACTGCACTCATAACAAAGTGATCATTGAACTTATTTCTCATAGAAATTTCCTTGCAGATTTCAAACAAAGTTTGAACTGATACCAAATGGAAATGCCAAAAATAGATCCCAGAGTTCTTCAACATGGTTCCTCCACATATATTGTAACTACAATCTCCATGGAACTAGTCCCTGGTGCCCAAGAGGTTGGGGGCACTGACTTGGACATCACAACTGAAGAATAGAAATTTGTGGGAGGTTGGGGCATCCAATCATAAAGAAGCTACTAGTATAACAGATGATTGGGATACAAAGCTCCCCAAATTATTTGTGGAAGTCTCAGGCACAGAAATGAGAATGGTACACCTGCACACTGCTCCTATTCTGTTAAATAAGCTTTGCATATCTGAATTTACATGAATGGTTTTATACTGAAATAATATATGCTTTTCAGTTCAGTTTATGAGTGAATGAGAACATGAAGAGAAAACATGGACATTTCATCACATAATTATTGGAACCTTGAAGGACAGCATTTATAGGTATAATTTTCTGAATTACTTAGCATCTTTTTTTTAAACTTCCAAAGCAATATATAACATATAACTTCCAAAGCAATATATAACATTTCAAATATTCTACCAAGAAAAAATGTTCATTTGCCTAAATTAAAAAAAACAACTGTTGACTGAAGGGCCGGCAAGTAAATATGGAAGGTAAATATTAGGGGATTAAATAAAATGTTACTGTGCCCTGCTGGCCCTTCAAAAAACTTAGAAGACCTGGATGTGCTCCAAGGCCTCATGTGTGGTGATGTGGCTGGCTATATAAACTTGATGTGGCTGGCTATATAAACTATTTTAATGCAGCTAACATACAGACACTTTATGTTTTGGTATTGTAAATTTGGAAAGTGATAATAGTAAATAGACCAGTTTGAGCAAACGTTAACAATCAAAATATATTCTTTCAGAAATAGGAGTATTTGCTAAAGTTAAACTGTTTCACTGTGTAAGGATTGGCTTCTTTTCACTCACCTGAGCAAAGTAAATATAGGGACCAGATAAAATTGGAAGGAAACCCTTTTTAGCTTGCGAATTTATACTTTTTCCTGCCCAGCCTAGAAGCAGTGAGGGCATAAACAGCAAATATGCTGTCACCTGAATGATGGGAATATAGTGTCCATCATTCAGATTTAAGTTTTGGGGGAAGGTTAAGGGGCTATACCTTCCCTCCCTCAGGGGCTTTGTATTTTGCCTCCTAGCCTCCCAAATTAACCCTGTTTTGAGCGTTTTCTTATTTCTGAAGGGATATAAGATTTAAGGCCACCATTTTGCGTCTTGAAATCTTGTCCCTTAATAAAATGTCTGACATTTTCAACCCCACCAATTCCAGGGAGGCCTGGGGATTGCAGGGCCAGTAAGCTGCAAGCTGCTTACTTTTGCAGTAAATTATATTGGGGAAAAAAAGATTGCAAGGCATTTTAGGGTAGTCCTGAATTTACAACCATTCCATTAGTGACCGTTCAAAATTACAACAGCACTGAAAAAAAGTGACTTATGACCAGTTGTCACTCTTACAACCATTGCAGCATCCCCATGGTTGGTCGCGTGATCAGAATTCAGGCACTTGTTAACTGGCTTATGTTTATGACATTTGCACCATCCTGGGGTCATGTGATCACCATTTGTATTGTAGAAAGTTAGCACCTACCCCTCTCCCAGAAGAATGAAATATTTTGAGCAATATTTTTAAAAAGGGTTAAAATATTTCCCCTAAAAGAGAAATAAAAATCTTAAGGGAGACAGAAACTCAGAGCCCCAGCTCCCTGCCCCTAAGCATATACTGAGCTGGGGCAGCTTTTAGAAATGCAGATTTGGTAATCTATTACTCCCTGCATTAACAAAGCAAATCTGAACAAAGCAGATTAGCCCTCACCCAAGAGCCAAAACAGGGCAAAGCCATTAATTATTGCATTACCCTCAAAAACTTCAACCAAATTAAGCTCAGACAACCTATTGAGCCAGCTATGACCCCTATATAACCCCTACAACAACCAATAGAATACATGTTCTTGCATAGGAACAGGAAGATCAAGTGCAAAGCCCAAGAGAAGGTATAAAAGCTCCTCACTCTCAACTCCATGTGGTCAGCTGCCCAGAATCACATGTGCTTTGTGGTTCTGCTTCATCAATAAATAAATAAATTCCAGTCAGCCTTCATTTTGTCTCCAGTGCCTTTCTCCTGGCTTGGAACTGGACCTGGATATTTCTTTCAACAGTAACCTTCCCAGCCAGCTTCCAATAAGCAAAGTTAATGGGGGAAGCCAGATATGCTTAACGACTGTATAGTTCACTTAACAACTGCAGTTATTTGTTTAATAACTGTGTCACAAAAGGTCATAAAATAGAGTGTGACTCATTTAACAACTGCCTTGCTTATCAGGGGAAATTTGGGGCTCAATTGCGAGTATAAGTCAAGGACTACCTGTATTTCTAGTAACATTAAATTCAATTCTTTAAACCCATCAGCAATGGAGATTCGGGTAGGGACTGTGCTGGACACCTGGCAAATTAGAAGAATACTAACGCAGTATGAGAAAATTTAAAAAGCAAGATTTGTTTTGCCAATCTTTGATGCATGTTTGGCAGAGATTCAAGAAAACCTTTTGTTTCTTTGTTAGATTTCCTCAACCTGTTTTTCCCCCCTTCCTCACAACAGCCACTCTTGTGAGTTGAGTTGAGCTGAGTGGGAGTGACTGACCCAGTCACCCACTGCACTATCATGGCTGGCTGGGGAATTCTGGGAGTTGAAGTCCACACATCTTAAGGTCCCTAAAGTTGAGGAACCCTGCACTTAGCCATTGAAATTCCAGCTTTCTTCTCCTGCAGCAGCCAGATTACAGAATTTACTCTTCCCGGAAGCTCCATTATTTCCTTGCTAATGGTCAAAGCAGGCAAAGTTATCATGAAGAAATGTGGGACTGATGCAGTTGAACACTTCATACAATATTTGTAACCATTTCTAAGTGTTGTTACCAGGTGGCTAAAAGATGCATCCCCCTAACATTCCTTGAAGACGTCTTGCTAACTGTCATTTAAGGACAAGGCCTTCAATGATGCAGCCCTCATTTTATTCCTGGCCCACAACTGTGGTTGCACAACCTTGTAGTTATGTTAAAAGCGCATTTTCTGCTTTCTTCCAAACAAGATTTACTATGTACGTGATTTGCAGTATTTCAGCAGCAAACCCAGTGACGACAAGCTGGGATTTGCTCAGATCTTCCTACCTGCTTTAGTTGCTGGAGGCACCCCCTCCCCCACTCCTCCCCAGCTTGGGCAGGAAAAGAGATTAGGCACTGGCAGAATATTTTACAAATTGTTTTCCTTCATTTGTGCCCCATAAAACTGTTGACAGCACCACTTGCCAGCCTCATTACTGAGGCAGAATAGAAGACACAGCAAATTATGCTAGCATACTTTGGTGCCACTTCACTGGAGGAAAGTGCATTCATTTTCCACTAGACCATTACCTGCCCCCTGCTCTGTAGTCTCCTGACTTTCCCTGCTGTGCTTAAATCTCAGAAGGAAGCCTCTGAGGAAGACTGTAGAGGACATAGTAGTAGGAAACCATACCACCTTCATTGACCCCAGCCTGGTCAGTTATCCTGAGGAGATATAAAATGAGAAGCTTTGTGCAAGCAATGGATCAAATACTTGGTTGATACTGTATCCCTATCAATCAAATTTGTTTGTGCTGCTTTTTGCTATGAAGCCTTTTAAACTTCCCAGTCTAGCCTACGCTTTCTAGTGGTCTTTCCTCCATGTACTAATTAGGTCTGACCTTGTTGGCATTTTCAAAATCAGGCAGGACCATCAAAGTGCTGCTATGTAGCTTTGAATTGGCTATTTTCTGCAGCGAATTATGTTACTGCTACAGTTCTATCGTCTTCAGATAAAAAGAAATAATGGGATTCAGAGTTTGCAGTTTAGCAGAATTGGATCAAGATCAGCACTGATGTTTTGATAAATCACTTTGCAAAATTATTTCCATAGTCTCCTTCCCTAATCTGTTAAAGGCTACTTTAACTCTGGGCTTCCCTACACATTCTTTTGGAGAATGCACAGCGAGAACAGTTGTTTTCTTCTTCAAAGAGGTATAAGACTGATTTGGATCAATCCCATAATACTTGGGATAGGAAGTAATTTAATCCAAACCTTCAAGATAGTATGCAGCTCATCCTATATACTATTCATGTTCACAAATAATGTGAATTAGAACTATTGCCCCATCTTCTTATCCAAGGGTGGACAATATATACCTCCTATCCACATCTTAATTCTTGGCCTGTTTTCATACAGGTTTCCACCTAATTTCCAAAGCTATTTGCAAGTGATGAATTTCAGCCCGTGGTAAGAGCAATCCATCTCAGTATCAGTAGGTATCTACCAGAGAAGGAAGAAAAAACTAAAAGGGATGTGCCAGAAAAATATTCAGTGAGCATATCTTCAATTGGTTCTGGTCCATTTCAGCTTTGTACACAATAAGCATGAATGCGCCGCAGCATGTCTTGTGTTATCTATGCAATCCTGAATAGAAAAAAAGACGCCCCTATCCTTTTGAAACCTTTTACAGGTTTTCAGTTACAGAAACTCCAAGGTTGGGGTTCTGTGATTGGTTGGCTCCTTACATTTATTCGAATATATTTCTGGCTTTTTTTTTTAAATAAACAATCCATCAGTTGTATTTCCTTCTTCTTTTGAACTCAGGACAAATTACTATCCCTTTATTTATTTATTTTTTAAAAAGTCCCACTGAATTCATCTGGATTGACTTTCCAATAAATAAGCTTATGATAGAGCATGTTCCACTATGATACTCATTTCTTGACCTTCACAGAAGCTTATGCCATAATAAATCTCTTAGCTTTTAAGGTGCCACAGGCCTCTCTGCCTTTGATGTAATACAGCAGGTATGAATTTTCTACTTTTCCAGTAATTTTTATGACTGGATTGTGATTCTAAAGAAAGAATCTGGGCTGAGTATTAAACCCCTCCAAAAAAAGTAACAGTAACCATTCCACCACTGATCACTTCCCTTGGATGTACACATTTAATTGATTTAAGTTTATTACTTATCCTCTTATTCTGTCCCATTCCTCCGGAACACCATTTATGCTCCATAATCATATCAATATTATTCTATTCAAAGCATAATCTGAAATCCTTTATTTTGTCTTTTTCAGTAGTTATACAAGTACTTTTTTCACAGAGGTATTACAGCCAATCACCATTAGGTGTCCCCTAGCTATAACTATTCCTGAATATAATAATATTACCATGTAACAATAGAAACCATGAATGGGTTAAATTCCCAGATTTTAATTCAGTTGTTTTTTTATAAAATGAGAACAAACTTCAGAAAACTTAAAAGAGCCCCAGTTTGACTCCTGGATTAAATAAAGGGATATATTCTGAGAGCCAGTACAGCTACAGGAATCATTAAAAACAAAAACAGCGAAGCTGGATAATGGGGGACATGTCGTTTTTTTCCTCTTCCGTTTATTTCTTTAAAAATATTATTACTAGCAAGCAGTTCACACCGGTTACACTTTTCTGTTAAAATACGCTGGTTCTTGGCTCTCTCTTAATGTACGCAATATATGCAATTTTCCTTTCCTTTCCTGGAGGCTAAGCAAGAGGGTAAAAGAACTACGTGACTAAAACATCCAAACTTCCTCTTTCATAAGCCATCACATGATGGAAGCAATTACAATTCCAGCCTTGTCTCTGTGAATTGCAGACACATTGCCTCACCCTAGAAACCCGTCCCGCCTTCCCTCCCTCCCTCTTTTTTTAAAGTGTAGGCAAGTAGTTGTTGCAGCCAGCTTGGAAGGGATCCAGCTTCTTTTTTGGAGAAAGCGGTGGATGGAAGGCAAAAACAAAGATCTGTTTACTGAAAGTATACAGCTTTCGGTAGGGATGGGGTGGGTGGGTGGTGGTGTTGGAAGTTCCGTGAGAGCTTGCTGACAAAGAATTCGATAGAACAGAACATAAAAGGCATGGCGGCTGTGGATTAGAAAACAACACACGTTAACTCTTGCCAACTCGGATAAAACAAGGGCAGAAAGGGGCGGTGGTAGATGTTTCTTCCAAAAAAGCAACAACCCCAGAGAGGGACCTGCAGCTGGGAAATTTTCTGGGGCTGGGAGGAAGAATCAAAACACCATGATCTTAATTTTTTTTAAAAATAAAAACCTCGATTGTCTTTAAGAATCAGCAGCTTTCAGTTCGGACACATACAAATCGATTTCCATTTAACGAGGACAATGTTTGCAGAGGAGGGGGGAGCAAATGGCGGGCAGAGGATGATTGGCTTTGTGCTTGCGTGGGAGTTGACTGGGTGAAGGAAGGGCACTCACTGTTTATGTCTGATGCGGCTTCACCGCGGAGGCAAGAGAAGGCAGGAAGCGATTAAGCTGCATTGCACCGAAAGGACAATAGGATTTTCCTGAATGTATCAACAATTGCAGTCCTCCATTTTAAACCAGGATGGGATGGTTGAGAAAGGGGTGGCGACTTGCTGGATCTGTGAGAAACGGTGGGAGGGGGGCACTGCACCATTTTGGGAGGGGGCGCACAAGATTTTATGAGACAGAAGCCTGCACCAAGTCCCGGGTTTGTTTGTTTTTTGGTGCTTTTTTTTTGCACGCTAGCGGGAATAGCTGGTAACATTGAAAAGCGCAAGCGTAACAAGCAGCGCATTTGACAGCGGAAATCCCCACGCGGGGGGATCGTGGAAGGAATACTGAACGTGTTAATGTGAGATTAAACAGGCATGTAATTTGAGGACAAGTTTATTCATGTGATCCAGCAGGATCAATAAAGTCGAGGGTGGATTTTGAACAAAACCAAACCTTACGTTCAAACAAGTCAACCGCATTTCGAATAGCAACAAGCTAGACAATGTCAGCACCATGTTTCCCTCCCCTGCCTTCTTTGCCAATCCAGTTGGAGAGATAATAATCTACACTCTGCTCTTCCAACTCACAACCAGTTCATTCCAGTTCAAAGGGAAGAGGTTGTAAAAAAAACAAAACCGGCTCGAGCGTCTGTTTGCATTAAAAAAATAATAATGGCGATCGGAAACTTGACTACTCCAGAAATTGAGTTTATACCCAGAGAAGGAACCCTCTGTGAGGGAGATGGGCGGTTTTAAAATTTGATTTAAAAAAAGCGCCAGCAAGGACGAGAGTAACGCCTGATCGTGATACAGGCAACCACACGTGCAAGCAAATTACCCTACAGCACCCAGATTTACATTCGTTCTCCTATAACCCCAGCAGGTCTGAATGAACGATTAGCACTGTATGCCTCCAAAAGGAGCCGCACACATCGTAGCTTTTGCACTCATCAGCTAACACATTGGGCGAGCTTTGCACCTGGGAGGAAGGGAGCATGGGGCGCCCAGAAATAGCAGCAGAGGGGGCGGAGCTTACGGCCGTGACGGCGCAGCAATAAGAAGGCCTCCGCCTCTGGAATGTGCCATTCGCTTAACAAGCCTTCCAAGTGCCAATAGCGGAGAGTCACGTCTTGGATTGCGGCTGCGCACGGAGAGCGCAGCCAAAGCCCTTGAACAAAATGCAGACGTCAGAGCGCTCTCTGCCTTCCCTCCCCCGTTTCCCTTTGTAACCTACATAACTCAGCAGCTGCGGAAGCACTGTGGGAACGGTGACCTAGACGCCAGAATTTTAGGAAAACGCTGCCATTTTGTTTACCCGGCACGATCCCATAGGCAGGCAGCGTGACACTTACATATATACAGTAGGGTTACGCTTTTCCTCCAGTAACAATGGGCTCTCCCTATTTTGTACCGAGAGAAGCTGCGCGGCTTTTTTGAGAAGGCGTGGGGTGGGAAAGGAGCGCTGTGAATCTAGGCGGATGGGTGGGCTGGATATGCCCAACTCTGGGCTGGTGCCCGAGGAAAGGAAATACAGCTGCCCCAATATTGGACTTAAAAGGACTTTAAAAGACATTGCAAAAGTAACACATTTATGAGGAAGCTTGGCAGCGTTTAGTGTAACGAGCAGGCTCATGCACAATAGATTTACACGTTTTGGTAATTTTGGTGGCAATTACAGAACTATCAATTTGATAATTTCTAATGCGCTTTTCACGCATGTGTCCAGGACTCCCCGGCTTCTCTTTACTGTATAATGCTGTGCGCCTTAAGGGTTTTTTTTTAATTTATGCGGCAGTCTGTTACTGTACTGTACTTTTAACATGCAATTTCAGGTTTCTGGAAAAAAAATCTTACACGAATGTTACATTACGTGTAATTTTTGGCAAACCAAGTAGGCTTCTAAGCGAGAGCCGTATTTGGGATCCTTGCCTTTGGTTACTTGACCATGCAATATACTTTCCCATTTCACTGACATTCATAACTTGACCACAACGCCCATCATTCCCCGCCAATATACCCAACGAATTCTTCTCAGAAATAAAGTCTACTTTTAGAATGCAATCCTACGCCCGTTTTCTTCTAGGCAGCCTATTACATTCAGAGAGATTTATTTCTGAAGAAACGTGCCTAGGAATATTAACTGGTAACAAATTCGTGAAAACCACTAGGAATTGCTAATAATAATAGCAATTCCTACTGGCAATCGTGGCGGGTGGCAGAGCTCTTAAAGGCTCGATAATCATCCAAAATCCTTTCCTGACCTATAATTACGTTTAAAAAAAAAAATCGATGCGGGGAACGGGATTGGAGATTTCAAGGACGGTTAATGGCTTCAATTTAAGAGGCAGTTTTAAGTGTAAAGGATTTGCCGAACAAAGGTCATGCGCCCATAGCCAATATCGAAGATTCAAACGATTCTTCGGGTAACCTACATTTTAAAACGCCGCCATTGCAGAATCCAAAACCCAACATTAGGACCCATGCACAAGGTGCGGTGACCTTCTGCAACGGGCGAAGCTATGTGTACAGAGTGGCTATTACGTTCTTTTTATTAAAAAACTACACTCCCCGCGCATTACTAGTAAAGCATTCTTGCCCGGAAGGAGAAGGGAAAGGCACCCCAGTCCTTCTATTTGCATCCATTCACACACGAAAGAGCTGCTGTTCCGTCCCTCCCTCCCTCCTTCCGCGTGCTGACTAGAGAGAGCTGGTTATTCTTGCAGCTCTTGTTGTCTTGGCAGGAGTTCAATGAGCAGCAGGCGGAGGAAGGGGAGAGCCTAACACGCAGGCGCTCCTGGGCACTGTCGAAGAATCGAGTCACTGGAGCAGAGCGCCCAAGCGGCGGCGACTGCTTCTGGAGTCCCCGCCCAGTGTGAGTGTCTGGGCGGCCGGCAGCCGGCGGGCAGTGCTGGAGTAGCAAGAGCGCGGTGCGGGCAGAGCGAGCGGCGTGTCGTACTGGGGGGTCGGAGGGAGCTGAACTCGGGCGATGCATATCGCCACGTCCCCGGAGTCCCGGAAATAGGAGAGCCTGGCAGAAAGCAGAGGCGCTTCTCTCGCCTCGGAGCCGCGCTTGTTCGCCCGAGGAGTTGGCATTCAGGGCAAAAGGCTGCAGCGGTTGCGACACGCCGAGTCTCCCCGGTGGCAAGCCGAGCAGCGGTGGGGAAGAGGAGGTAGGGGACGAGGCGCGGGGCGCTCGCTGCCCCTGGACTCGGCCATGTCGTCCGCGGCGGTGGCGGTGGCCGCTGCCTCCCGCAGGCAGTCCTGTTACTTGTGCGATCTACCTCGCATGCCCTGGGCCATGATCTGGGATTTCACCGAGCCCGTCTGCAGGGGCTGCGTCAACTACGAAGGGGCCGACCGTGTGGAGTTCGTCATCGACACGGCTCGGCAGCTCAAGCGGGCGCACAGTTTCCAGGAAGGCCGGGCTCCGCCACCTCCACACACCAAGCAACAGCCTCCGCCGCTCAGCGCCAAAGACTTGCACTCGGCGGCTGTGGCTACGGCCGAGGTGGCATCTCGCGCCCCGCCGCAGCCCCACGAGCGCTACTCTCTGGCTGCGGCGCTGGCATCCTCTGAGCGGCCGCCTCCCCGCCTGGGACCCGAGTACGGCGGGAGCAGGCAGGTCAATGGTATCCTCGTTCCCAACGGTTTCTCCAAGCCCGAGGAGCCGCCCGAACTGAACCGTCAGAGTCCCAACCCGCGCCGGACGCACGCCGTGGCCCCCACTTTGGTGCCCCTCATGAACGGAGCCTCCCTGCCCGCCTCCATCAGTATTAGCAGCCGGGCGGCGGCGGCTGCAGCAGCCTCCTTGGCGGCTATCTCCGGAGCGCCGCCAAACCCGCTGCAGGTCTCGGTCTCCCAAGCGCAGCAGAGCCAGCAGCAGCCCGGGGAAGGGGGCGGGCACAAGCGGCCAGGCTCGGTCTCTTCCTCGTCGTCTGGGGGCGGCGGCGGCGGCGGTGCCAGCGACCAGGAGGGCAAGGAAAAAGGGCAGCCGCAAGCGGCGCGGGGCTCGGCGGACCCTCTGGACCCACTCGGCGTGGAGAGCAAAACCCGGGGAGCAGCGGTGGGCTCGGAGCAGGAGTGGCTGGGCAAGCCCAAGACGGTGCGTGACACCCTGCTGGCCTTGCAGCACGGCGGCCACGCGGCGCCCTTCGAAAGCAAGTTCAAGAAGGAGCCCGGCATGGCGGGAGGGAGGCTCCTGAGCTACGACAGCAACGGGGCCTCGGCCAAATCAGGTGAGAAAGGCGGGCGTTTGGCGCGGGCAGATGGGGTTCTTGTGGAGGGAGAACTGCTTCGCCCTTCCTCCTGAAAAAAACCGGGTCAGGGGCGTTTTTTCAGCCTCCTGCCCGGTGCATGGCTGTGGCAGCATGCTTCGGGCGCGGAAGCAACATCTGGCGGGGAGGTTTCCCCTCCCTACTCCTGGCCACTTTCTCTTGCGAGGGGAGGTCTGGGGCAGGCGGGGCTGAGAAACTTCTTCCTCCTTCTGCACCAGGCTAGAAGTCAGAGCGTGCAAATTAACAAACATGCGGAAGTTAGCCAGTCTTGATGTGTATGGATAAATGTAGGGTTCTTCTCTGTGTGAGTGGATTATGACGCATTGGATGCACAATGACTGTGAATGTGTTTCCAGCCAGTGGAAAATTACAAGCGTGCACTTGTTTCTTTGGCTCATGGCCACTAATGTGGGAGGAGGGAGGCACAATGTAGTTACATTTGACTGCAGTGTGTACCATAATAGTATGAACGGTGGCCCAACACGTTGGTCTACATTGCAGAAGCTGATTCACAAACCCAGATAAGGTGAACTCTGTTGGTTTTAAGCTGGTCTTCCCCATTTGTATCTAGTGAGCAATTTGGCTGAGGTCCAGCTGCTTCAACTGACTAGTGGGTGATATAGGACACACCATTCTCTCTGCAACATGATCTCATCTCCCACTGCTTCTTTCTAGGGGCTCGGGCTGCAAGGAAGAGAAAGGCTTCTCCAGAGCCAGAAGGTGAAGCTGGACCTCCGAAAATCAATGGGGAGGCACAGTCATGGTTACCCACCTCATCAGAAGGGATGAAAATACCAATGGCAGCTGCATCTTTCATGACTCCACCGCCACCAACTGCTTCGCCTCATTCAAATCGGACCACACCACCCGAGGCAGTTCAGAATGGTCAGTCCCCTATGGCTGCGCTCATTTTGGTTGCAGACAATGCCGGCGGCAACCATGCTTCCAAAGATGCCAATCAGGTTCACTCCACCACCAGGAGGAATAGCAGTAGCCCCCCTTCTCCATCCCCAATGAACCAAAGAAGGCTGGCCAGGGAAGTGCCAAGCCAAGGGGCAAATCCTGGAGGGATGGAACCAGTGCACCCTGTCAGCCTCCCAGACTCTTCCCTGGCAGCAAGTGTCCCCCTCTGCTGCACCCTGTGTCACGAGCGATTGGAAGACACCCACTTTGTGCAGTGTCCCTCCGTTCCGTCACATAAGTTTTGCTTCCCTTGCTCTAGACAGAGCATCAAACAGCAAGGAGCTAATGGCGAAGTGTATTGTCCCAGTGGGGAGAAGTGCCCTCTAGTGGGATCCAATGTCCCTTGGGCCTTCATGCAAGGGGAGATTGCAACCATTCTTGCAGGAGATGTCAAAGTGAAAAAAGAGAGGGACTCATGACTTTTCCAGTTTTTCATTGCAACGTCAACATAAAACGGCTTGAACTGTATATACCTATAAATACTATAAATATCTATATATATATTATATATATATATATATCCAAGACAAGGGAAATGTAGACTTCATAAAACATGGCTGTATAATTTTGATTTCTTTTTTTGAATACATTGTGTTTCTATATTTTTTGAAGACAAAAGGTATGTACTTATAAATGCTCTTTTTTTGTTGTTGTTATAGCAACTATTTGTTGTGCTTCCTTGGTGACAGTTACTGTTCAGTGTAGGCTGTGACTTGCGCTGCTTTTTTTAGAGAGCACTTGGCAAACCAGAAATGCTTCTAGCTGTAAATTGTATGCACTTGGTTTCCTCCCCCCCACTTTTTTTTTAAAAAAAAGCCAAATACATCTTTCAACATTGTAAAGATTGCCTTATTGTCTGTGGTTCCTTTTTTTTCCCTTTTTTCCCCCCTTATTCATATTGAAGGCATTAGTTTTAGAGAAATTATGGCATTAAAGAGATCATAGGATTCAAGCAAGGTTGCTATTCAGTCCAGTCCAAAGACCTGAAGCAATAGGGGTTTGTGTGGAAACATTATTCCTTCACTGCTACTGCAAAAACCAGCCAGATTCTTACAGCATTTTTTTTTGCTCGAAGAAAGTTGTTTGCAGAGTATTCAGCTTAAAGTGAGGTGCTACTGTGTTAGAGGATGAGGAGGGGTTTTTTGTGTTAAAGGCAAAATAACCACAGTTCTAATAGTTGGTAGTAAGATTGCAAAACTGTTTTTGTCATGAATTGCTTAAGGTTCTTGCAGTTCTTTTGTGATAAATTTAATTATTGACTAGCAAAGCATTAGAACAGAATAGCACTGCCATCTTTTTAACAAAATCACAACTTTTCAGCATCAACAAATGGAACGTTGCTATGCCCTTCATACTTGTATGGGAAAATACTGAGGTAGATTTTTAAGGATTTTTACAGTAGTGCAGAAGAATTTTCTTCTTAACACTTAAATGTTTAGAACTGTTGCTATTGTTATTGTTGCTGACGTGATGTCACCTAATTTAGTAGAGCAAAAGCAGAGCGGTAATGACAGCAGCAGAGAAGATTTTGCTTGGCATGTCTGCATTGTCAGCAGAGAGATTGATGGAGATTTCTGTCTGAAATTTCCTAATCCATGTGTCGGAGGCAAAACAACCAAATCGCATTTAAAGGAAACAACCTAGGATTTAAATCTGCTTGAATTTTTATGCAAGCATCCCATGCCTTCTGGACTACCTTCAACCATTATTTTGCATAGCTAGTATTTTGATCATGCTTCTTTTTGCATCAGAAGACAGACATTTTAGATAAACATCAGCTGCTAGAAATAGTCAAGACTCACTGTAGTGTTGCTGTGCTGTTCACAATTGTGTTAGCAACATTGCTGTACAACCACTTGCATTCATTATTGGTGACCACTTTAGCATATGGTCATAAATGATTATTTCAAACGGTTTGCCCCTCGTGTTGTTAGCACGTAACAATATATTCTCTTTAGCTGCATTTAATCATTTTATACTATTGGGTCAGACTGTTTTTAGATGTTCATCTTCAGTCTTCTATTTAATGCTGAATAGATTTTGATAGGGTCCTTTTTTAGTGGTCAACACATTTGAAAACCTAACCTGCACATGTGCAATTCTTATTTTTTAAAAAACATTTTAATAAGCACACCCACTAGCGTTGTGTTCCATATTACAGTTCAGTGTAATATTAAATAACAAGTTTTGCATGATAAACCAATATTTGAAATTATAGAAATACATATAGATCAGACTGGTGTCTTATGTAAACACGTTTAGAAAGTTTGAGATGGGAAACGCACATATGTACAACTGTAAGGATTCTTTGGAACCACTATAATTGTGGAAATAAGAATTTAGGCACTTTATTAAAAATTGGATTTTGAATTAATAGAAGATAAGTTCTTAAGAATCTTTTTGACATAATACCTCATATATTAAACTAATTTGTATGAACAGTTTGCATTTTACGTTAAAAAAAAAAACCCCTACTAAAATTTTCATTGTGACATCTTGGCATGTAGTTCAGATTTGAGTTTCTTAATCAGAGTTGGTATGACAGTAATTTCTTTCTTCAAAATGCTATTCAAGCATGACAGATTATCGAGAGACATTTGATTAGAATCCTTAGTTACAGTCTTCATATTCAGTAATATCACTGTTATGTTCTTTAAAGTAGTTCAATGAGTGGGATGTTTAATGCTTGCCATGAACACAGCTGGAACATATTTCAAGACTATCTGTTCAGCCAGTTTCTTCCAAACCTCTGTTAAGGTATCCAGTTCTCATATATTTTATAAATTTATACTACAGAAATGACATAAACTGTGATATGATTTTTTTAAAAACGCATTTCTGTGACTTCAATTGGCCTAATGTAATTTTGTTTGTTTTTTTAAATCTCTTTCTGACATCAGCAGATAAGCATATATCCACATATATACATATACATTGATGCACACAATATGCTTCCCTGACTACAAAGTTTTTTCAAGTGCTTTAGCTGCAACAATACTATCCAATAAATAAAACAAAACTTGATTCCATTGCAGCTAATGTGAACTTAATTGCTTATTTCAATGGAGTCAGATGTTGCACCCTTAATTTTTTTTCAGTTTTTAATGGTGATTCTTTGTATAGCAATAAAGCAAAATGTCGTTTAATGGAGAGTGTGATTGTCACAATCTCACCTTCGTTATACTTTTAAGTTACCATTATTAAAATACCACCTGCACTATGCTTTCATTGTTTATAGTTGCTGAACTAACACATTACTATTTTTTCCTATTTTTTTAATCTTTCGCATTAAATAAAGTGAAATCAGGCATTTAAACACTTTCTGTGAATGTAGTCCTTTTTATCATCTTTTTATGTAAAAAATAATCCTGCAGCTACTGACATAATCTAGTAGCCAAAGCAACTTTTTTTAGATTACTTTAATTAGAAGGTGACAGGGAAGAATAGAACAAAGGGTCATCATAAAAAAAAATTCTTAATAAGGAGAACTATTCCCTTTTATATTAAGGTGCACAGAATCCAAACAAGTGGGAAGGAAAATAGAAACATAACAAGTTTGGGATACTAGTTATGGTATATTTGAGCTAAATACCCTGTGAAATCATATTTTATTTGGTTTATTTGTGGAGTTCTCCCGATGGCTTTTTATGGCAACAGGATCCTCAGAAATTTCTTCTGTACTGGAGCCAGAACTTCTCACTTTACTTCCAGGGAGAATAAATACAGTGTTCTGCTGACATGAGAGGGAGCCATTGAGGAGGATCTGATGTTGCAGTTTTGTAGAAACATTTTTGAGTTGAAGGCAGGAACACTAATATGAACCATAAAAATGCTACCCTTATTATATTTAGGTGGAAGAAAGATTCGTTGGACATAATCTTAAGTAAATATATTTAGAATTGAAATAAACACTTCTAAAGCTGTTCTCTTCACTGCAGTGCAGAGGAAAACAGTAGAAAACATTATGCACCAATGCAGCTGAGATGTCCTCACTCAAAATACAGAGAAGTTTCTGTAGTTGAAATTCTAATGATGTATATGCACAGTAAGTCTTGATCAGACTCAGTGCTGGAGAACAGTCAGAGATTATAATAAATTTATATAAATTTTACAAGCATTGCAGTTTCAAAGAGAATGCAATGACTTACATGGGGTTTTACAAGTTCAATGCAAAGATTTGAAGAGCTCTGTGCTGTTGCAATTTGCTTAGTACTGAAAATTGTACTATTAAAGTAGTGAAAAAGATTACAATTAATAAGTATACTCTTATATTTAACCAATGAGATCAGTAGACCCACCATAGTCCTTTATTTTATTTTTTTAAATCAAGATTAAATTGAATGCTGAACTGAGCTACAAAGACTACACTATCCAATCAATGCCACTAAAATTTGGCGCTTCAATTTTGCTGAAAGCTTCCAGCTTATGGAACATGTGTTTATACACATTTTTATTTGGGGAGATGGGATAGGAATCCAATTGTAAAAGTAATGTATATAGCCAGATTATATTACACTAATTTCTGCAAGCTTTGTTTTACATTTTTACAAACAAAAACTCTAAGATCACTCCCATATATTGGAAATAAGACAAATTAATTGGTGGATTGATTGCTTATGAGAACAGCTAATGTGCTCATAAAATGTAGTCCGTTAAAAGCAGTCTCTACTTTTGCTTAAGGATCATAATACTGGACTTTAAAAATGTTAATAATTATAATGTGCATGAAACTAATGAGGCAGTTGGATCTCTTAAAAACATGGAATAACAAAAGGGAAATTTTCATTTTATATAAACATAACTGATTTGTATTTTTATTTAATCTCTTATCCTCTCCCACATATATCCTTTTTAAAGGTAAATCTGTTGTCAAAAGTACAGATCAATTATTACAAACTAAACAGAGCATAGTTCCTTACTTTGATTTCTTTAGACAAATAATTCAGAAACTGTTCTGCCAGATCTACAGATCTACACAAAATTCTGACTCACTATCATTTACTTGCCTGTGTTGAGAAATACAGAATGAGAAGAAACGTCTTTCCTTTATCATAGATGAAGGTCAAGCTGTACTAACAGATGAATGGAATGTATATTTACCAATTGCATCATTCCAGACTTTGTAGCTGGGATGCTTAGTCAACTCATTCAATGTCTTTGGCTAAGAGGAAATAGTCATAAATCCTTATAAAGGCTTTCATTTTACAATGATAATTTACTTTTAATGTTCTATCCTATGAACGCTTATGAACTAAAGGTGAGTAGAACAGTCTTCTAAATAAAGGTGTGTAGGTCTATAATGTTACATTTGAATAAATTCTTAACTAAAAGTTATCACTAAATTAACTGATACTTGTATGCTATTGCTTTATGGAATTCAGCTATATGAATAACTGATGTATCCTTATTTTAATTTAGAAGAGTTCTCACAGTAGTTACATAAATAAAATGGATTGGGGGAACATATAATATTATTTTTAAAACTGAACTATTTCAGATGGTGTCTCACTTTTATAAAGGTTATTACTTTTCTAAAGCTTTCAGGCAAAAATCCAGTTCTGAACCCTTTGTATGTACATGGTTTCAACTGAAACCACTTTAAAGTAAATGTAACAGCCACTTATATTAAAATTAGAAATACCTGTCTGCAAATTGTAGCCTAATATGTGTAATTCCAGGCTTAAATAGTACAATTCAGAAATAAGTCCTACTCAGTTGCACAGAATTTATACCCACATAGAAAGTTGAGGCTGATGAAAATTTATTTTTCTAGGTATAGATCTATATGCATTGGTGAACAGATTTCCCAGTTTTCTATCAAAGTATTATAAATTCTATTTATCTCAGGATGCTTATGTTACAATTAAAAGGACACAAATGGATTCTTCTTAAGTATGGACATTATTTCCTAGTTCTCAGGATTATGTTACCGTCTGTCTGTACACATAAACATAGACAATGATAGGAGTTTCAGACTTTTGTTTGCTTGATATTATACCCGTTCATGTAATATCTATAGTATACATTGCAGTCTACTTGTACCCTAAAAGGTAACAGAATGGCACTAACAGAATTGTTTTGCATTGCATTGAATTGTTGATCTTGATTCTCAGCAAGGATTGATGAAGATGCTGGGAACTCTCCAATGTCCTTAAGGGACCAGATACCATATTAAAAAATGGCCTTATGTTCCTTTTAGAAGCAGAAGTGCTCAAAGAAAAGGAAGGGAAACAAAAGGAAGGTGAAATGTTTCCTAGTCCAGTCATGCTGATAACAGACTTTCACTGGTTGAAAAGTAACAGGATTAGCAATATTAATGGATGCTGAAACATCATAATTCAGCAATCTAAATCCAATCTGGGTGCCAGGGTAAAAATACAGGATGGACGGACAGATAGAATGATAGACAGACAGACAGATATAGACAGACAGACCCCTCCTTCAAAAGCACATCAAAAACATCCTGAAAGAAGACAATATCAAACCATTTCTGTTGTCAAGAAAACAGCAGACATGTTTAGATATCAGCAGGAGCTGAGCTTTACTCAAAGAAGCCCCTACCTACTTTAAGACTACACTTTCAAAATTTGCAGACCTAACCCATTTGCCAAGGTTCATACACTACGCTAACTTACAAAATTATCAATCATACCTTATCCAAGTGTGATTAAGACCTTGAACTACCGCCTGAGAAGTCACGGAAGCTAAATGGGTCGTTTTATTTATCTATTTACTTACCTCCCTACGTACCTACTTACTATTTGACTTATATGCCATGCAATCATAACTTACAGCAGCTTCCAGGCTTACAAGCAGCGTGAAGGTTAAAACTGCCAAGATAAATTTCCCAGCTCCAAGAAATTTCACATATATAAAGCATTCACTGGGAGGAAACGAACAAATGAATAAAGCCAGTTCCACAGGTCGCAAAGATCTGCTGAAGCAGACATGTCTTAATAGCTTTATGGAAAGTCAGAAAGAGCTGAAACCTGTCTAATGTTGACAATGGAAATTAGACAATAAACAATGGATCTCTGAGACAGTGTTGCTCCAGAGAAAGGGGACAGTGACAAAGGAAGACCAACTTCAAAATCCTGCAGATGACTTCAATAATCTATAGAGAGCACTCTCTTCCAGATATTATGCTAGTTAGCTTTCTCTTAGCCCAACTTATCCTACCCAGTTCCTGTTCACCTTCAATGGTAGGCATACCATTGCCTTCAGTTCCTGGGGAACAGAGACTGGGGGGAAAAAATCAACCGTTAAAAGTTTGCTACTGTCAAATTCAGCCATTTAGGGAATGTCTGTTCCAACCATATCCATTCCTGTCCTCTATCCGAGATCTAATTGTCCTGCAACTAGCCAGTTTCCGTTATCTCACTCTGGAGCAATGCTTCTCAATCTTGGTAACTTTAAGATATGTGGACAGCTGGAAAATGTGAAGTCCATAGATCTTAAAATTTCCAAGGTTGAAAAATACTGCTGTAAAGGATTTGATTCATAGGTGTCCAACCTTTTGGCTAGCCTGAGCCACAGTGAGAGAAGAGGAATTGTCTTGTGCCACATACATAATAACATTAAAGTTTACAATCTTGTGGGGCTGCATTACTAGCTTTCCAGCCTATGGGCTGCAGGTTGGACAAGCCTGATTGAACAATCATGGCAGGGTCTATTTCTTTCCTGGGTTATCTTTGCATTATATGCTTCTTTATTTTATGTTATTTTAGTTTGGGAGATGCCCAAATGAGGTGTGGGAGAAAGGGCAGACAAACCAGCCTAGAAAAGCCCAACCAGAGTTCTGTAGTCAGATCCACTGCATTCCTTGTTGTGGTGCCTTGACTAGGAGATGGTCTTGCTGCTTGCTGGGGTTGTGCTAAAAGGAACCTGCAGAAAAGTTAAAGGGCACCTTGTTCATCATGACTAATTTACTCATCATAACTAGCACATTCACAACCCAGATAACACTATTTGGCAGTGACTCGAGGAAGACAGGACGACAGCATAGGAATTGGCAATGAGGACAACAAATTGTACAAGATCGGTTTGTGCCAGCCTAAGTGAACAGATAACACTTTAGATCAATGGTGTAAAAAACAGAGAGAGAGATCAGGAACCATATTTTGAAAGCCATAATCTTCCTTTTGTGCTGGTGAGCTTCCCAGAATCATAAGGCTGACTAATTAAGGGGTGGGGAGGAGGGTAAGCATATCTTGCTAGGCTTTCATCTAATCTAGCAAAATAACCCCTTTATTCTGGCTTTCTCAAATCTCAAAGACTGTTGTTCATTTTAAAGAGATCACTAACCCAGGCACATGCACACAAGTAAGTTAGCCAAGGTTTGACTCAATGTTTACTAGCTAAAATCAAAACATTGAGGTTTGTTTGCCAAGGAAGATCCCTCTAAGTAGAACCATGAACTGCCGTTAAGAATTATTGTTTCATGTGTGCAATTTCAGAACCAATTTTAGAAAGCAATGTGGCTGAAGAAATTATAGATCTGCTGAACTGTAAATAAATAAAAGTAGGCTTTGCTATTAATCACCACAGGTTGCAGCACCAATTTCACATAGGAAGAAGCACTTTGACAGCATTACTGAAAGAAAGGTCCCTGTCTCTGGATCCAGGTTGTCAAGACAAGAAAATGATTCCCTCTACAGTATCAAGGATTTCCCTTTGGGTACTACCATTTTTGTGATTCTATTATTCTCCACAATGCTTCCTTTTGACTGAGATTTGCTTAAAGGTGAGAAAGTGATCCTTAAGTGGTTTCTGGGAATCTTGGAGATGAATCATCTGATTATCAGCAGTATATGTTGGAGCCTGTCCCTTTGTTACATGATGAATGGTAACTCTGATAGGAAATACTGTGCTACTGGCAGATGGTGCCTTTGACAAAGAAAACTATATTAGCAAGTTCCCTTAGGAAATATTTAGAAACTACTCATAAGAGAATGGAAAACTACCTTACATTGACTCAGCTAATTTTGAGTCCTTTTCTAGGTTTTTTGCATATGTGTCTCTCTTACTATCTTGTTATCAAATACAGCATACTTAGCAAGATCAATTAGATAGCTTTTCAGGGAACTGAGGGTTTTTTCCCTGGGAAATTGTTTTAAGCTTTGAGTGATAAAGCTTGGCCACTTCTATTTTAAGATTTATTATTAAATTGCCAGAGAATAGTGATCACTGTGCATGAGGGATTTGGATGGGATGGGGTGGGAGGAAAGGATAAATTATTCCTGCCTCTCGGATCCTGAAGATGAGAAGCTATGAATGAAACACCTAAATTCTATCCAAAAGAATCCCATTTAAAATTTAATTTAATGAAAACTCTTGCAATAGGAATCATAATCCTAAAATATTGCAAGCCACCCTCAAATCAGTGGAACCTATTTCCACCTAAAATGCTTAAAACAGTGCAATTAAATATTTCCTTTTGCCTGAGTTGATGTACAAAGATTGCTTGCAGTATGTTATTTGCAAGAAAAACTGCATCTTCAGAAAATTATGGAGTCACCCAGTAGCTGGCATTCTCTTGTATTCACACATCTTTAGAAGCTATCTCTTTTAATGCACACAAATACTTTCAGTTACTGAGAAAAATTACACAAACAAATCAGAAATAACTTCTGTAGCACCAGGGTTTTTAAAAAACATCAGCCTTGTGATTTTAAAGGGGTTAAAATGAAGTGTCTGTGTGCTAGTAAATAATTAACTTGTTTACCAAGCACTTGAACTGCCATCTAGCCATGTGGTCTCTGTTATTAAGGTTTGTTCAAGGTGCACATCGCTCCAAGCAAAGTCCTAAGTCCAAATACTAATGTTTACACAGCCATATTCACCTTCTCCTTCAAAGACTATAATCTTGAGTATTATTTCTTCATGCCTGCCAATATAAACTGGCAAGTTTTCCTCCTATCCTACAGCTCAGCCCTGGGCCTTTTAAAACTTGTTTCTACAAGGAATGTTTTTTGGAAAGGTGTTGGAAGGGGGGGGGGGTGGAATCTGATTTGTGGCGTGTACAGGGAACCATGTGTTTTGATATACATGCTAATCTAGATGCCTGCAATGTGTTACAAACTCTTGGGCTGGGACAAGTGTCAACCTAATATACTGTATCTTAATTCAGCATGCAGAGAAAACTAATTCTGGGTGTGACCACCATAAAATGCTTGTGCTTTTAACAGCTCATAGCAGGTAATCAGCAGGTGAATCATCTTCGAATCTACCGGTCAGGAAAAGCTGGACTTAAAACAGCTTTCCCAGGGTGAAAAAAAAAATACCTTGGTTCCCTGAAAGGCTATCTAATGAATCTCGCTAAATACACTGTATTCCTGAGGCCCCCTTGCTCATGATGAACCCTTGAAACATCACAGAGGCCAAATCCTCAAGAGTAGACCTCAGGAGCAGGTCTTACCTGAATCATATTTGGTACTACTGGGTTGCACGCGAAAGGCAAAACCAACCACTCTGCTATATTTCCTGCTTAAGTTTTGAAACCAAAACTTAACACTAAATACGCAAAGATTTTAATACAAGTCAAAATAAATGTCCATAAAAGTTTTTTTTTAAAAAGGTAATCCTATTTCTGGCCACTCGAGCTCAGCCTCACCCAATCCAGCCAGCCAGCGGTTCGCTTATTTCAAAAGGCAGATACATATCAGATCGAGTCTCTGACTCACCTTCCTCTGCTATACAAGTTCTGAGAAACCTAACTCACTTTTAAGAGGAAGTTGTAAAAAAAAAAATTACAAATACACCAGCAAGGCTAAAGTTCATTACTACGCATCCCTCCAGGTTCCTCTAAACCTTGAGCTAAGAAACATGGAAGAGTTTGCAAAAAAATAAATAAATCGAGAGGTGCATTTTAGGGATTCGGAGAAATGAAGCACTTTTTTATTGTTCAGCTTTCGCGACAGCCTAGGTTTTCCTCCCTTCCCTTCCCTCCCTGAGCTTACTGCAAAAAAAAAACACAAAAAAACTGCTGGCTCATCACGTACCGCTGTAGGGCACAGAGGGCAAAGCCACAAGCTGCGGAAGCCGCTGCCTCAACTCGAGCAAACCCCGCCTAGCAAGGAAACGGCCCCCCGCTATAATTAGAGCCAGCGGGGCAGGCGCAGGCTCAGTGCTTCCTCGCGGGCAGGATCGCTTTTGGGCCTCCGTCAGGGTCCGAACTGAGGCGTAGTAAGAAAGGCTTTATAGCTGCTGACTCCAGCCTTTTTTTTATTCAAACCAGGGTCACCTCGTGTTGAACCAAATATAGTCAACGGCGGAGGCTAGTTGATCCTTCGGCAAAGAGGAAGAATGTGGTGGCGTTGCGCAAGCGGGGCGGGGGGGGGGATGCAACCGGTGACGCGTCGCGCAGCCACCCGCTGGGCGGGCAAAGGACCAGGGTTGCCTTGTTTCCCCCCTTCCTGCTTTTGCTTGCGATTCGTGCCTACGAGTCCCTGGAGGCCGCTGACTCATTCGCCGAATTGTTGGGAGTAAATTGTTGCCTCTTCAGCAGAATCTGCCTTGCTCGTATAATAGTCCAATGTTTTTAGAAAATATGTGGAATCATTTGGAGTTACGACATTTATGTATCCTTTACGCCGATCCCTCCCACATTCTATTTAGAACCTAACTCGGTCCCCCAGAGTTCGATATAAGATGGGTGGTTATGTAAATGTTTTACATAAATAAGTAAAAATAAACTACGTGCAGCAGAGGCTTGTTTCCTGAAGAGTTATATAGTAGTTCCTACTTGTCACTTGCAATTGTTTTTTCCCCCTAAAACGTTATTCAGGCCCTTTGGAATGAAAGGCAAATATTATTTCTTATTGTCATGTCAAAGCCATTAATAAGGTTCACATTCCATTCATTTCCATCCTGTCCTTAAAATGCATTTTATCAGGAAAATTCTATCTGCAACACTAGCGAAATACTTTTTTAAAAAGATGAGAAGCATGCTTTAAACATAGGTGGAGTTATAAGTATGTAAGGGAAACAAAATATAGGTATTAAATAAAATGCAGCTATTTTAATTCAGAAAAATGTTTAGATTAGACTTTGCAATAGCTATTCCTCCATTGGAAGAAATTAGGCCTAGTCTGAGTATGTAACCAAGGTGTCCCCAACCCCGGGGCTGTGGCCCACTACAAGGCCATGAGCTGTTCAGAACCGGACCATGGAAGTGGTAGGTGAGCGCATGTGTGCACGCATCCCCACTTGCGTGAGTGGCAGGTGAGCGTAGATGAGATTGCACTCTAGAAGTTCCTAACTTCACAATTTCATATGGAGTGATGACTGTTGCATGGGTTCAGATGTCCTCAGGAAATTGAGTTTCCAAATCATCAAATCAGTTTGTCTAAACTATCGGAGCAACTCAAATTTGATCTCGGGGAGTTCTCAGCTAGATATTTGCTATAGCCAGTTTCTGCAACCCACAAAATTGGAATATAACTACAAGAACTAGAGGCACAGAGAAGTGAATCCAACCCAAGAATCACAGAAGCACACTATTTACTGAAATGGAAGATATACAGAATGCAGTCTTGGAGGATATATGTTATTATTTACCTAAACTCAGTTATAATCTGAATTGTTATCTAGTTAATGAGAGCCTCAAATATTTTCAAAATATCAGTAGGAGAAAGAAAATTTCAGCTTTCCCTAAGGAGTTCTCTTCCAGGTATTCTGGACTTCCACTTCAAGAATGCTAGTCATCTTGATCAACATTTATCCAAAAAGACTTTGATAGTATCAGATTGGAGAAAATTTGTCATTTGAAACGATACAGTTTACAAATATTTCTTACATTACTGTCATAAGATGGATATTTGCCTTAAATGTTGATTTCTAGATATGAAGAAAGTAAAGTAGAAAAAGGTTTAGAAACAACACCTGGAGGAAGAAGATGAAAATGATTAAAGATGTAATTCCATTGAGATCTGTAACAGGTATTCCACATAAAACTTTGTCCTATAACATTATTTCTTTTAAACTATTACTATTGCTATCCACACAAAGTAGCAACTTCACTGTGGGATTTATTTTAATAATGAAAACATGGGATAGAAAAATAATAAATAGCAGTTCATTATCCAAATGAATAGAAGGTGCTTACTATTTATACAGTATGTTACAGAAGTGAGTACACCCCCTCATATTTTGTAAATATATCTTTTCATGTGACAACACTGAAGAAATGACACTTGGCTACAAGTATACAGCTTGTATAACAATGTAAATGTGCTGTCCCCTCAAAATAATGCAACACACAACCATTAATGTCAAAACTCCTGGCAACAAAAGTGAGTACACCCCTAAGTGATGTCCAAATGGGGCTCAAGTAGCCATTTTCCCTCCCTGGTGTCATGTGACTCATTAGCAGTACAAGGTCTCAGGTGTGAAGTGGGAGCAGGTGTGTTAAATTTGGTGTTATCGCTCTCACTCATACTGGTCACTGGAAGTTCAACATGGCACCTCATGGCAATGAACTCTCTGAGGATCTGAAAAAACGTATTGTTGCTCTACATAAAGTTGGCCTATAAGAAGATTGCCAAGACCCTGAAACTGAGCTGCAACATGGTGGCCAAGACCATACAGCAGTTTAACAGGACAGCTTCCACTCAGAACAGGCCTTGCCATGGTTGACCAAAAAAGTTGAGTGCCTGTGCTCAGTGTCATATCCAGAG
The DNA here is from genome assembly GCA_032468155.1 of Oxyrhabdium leporinum. Lineage (NCBI taxonomy): Eukaryota > Metazoa > Chordata > Lepidosauria > Squamata > Cyclocoridae > Oxyrhabdium > Oxyrhabdium leporinum. The sequence continues at coordinate 64,563 of JANHFL010007786.1, forward strand.
GTTGGCTTTGGGAAATAGACGTATGAGTCCTGCCAGCATTGTTGCAGAGGTTGAAGGGGTGGGGGGTCAGCCTGTCAGTGTTCAGATCATACGCCGCATGCTGCATCAAATTGGTCTGCAGGGCTGTCATCCCAGAAGGAAGCCTCTTCTAAAGATGATGCACAAGAAAGTCTGCAAATGGTTTGCTGCAGACAAGCAGACTAAGGACATGGATTTCTGGAACCATGTTCTCTGGTCCGATGAGACTAAGATAAACTTATTTGGTTCAGATGGTGTGAAGTGTGTTTGGCGGCAAGCAGGTCAGGAGTACAAAGACAAGTGTGTCTTGCCTACTGTCAAGCATGGTGGTAGGTCTGGGGCTGCATGAGTATTGCCGACATTGGGGAGCTACAGTTCATTGAGGGAACCATGAATGCCAACATGTACTGTGACATACTGAAGCAGAGCATGGTTCCCCCCCCCTTTTGGAGACTGGGCCGCAGGGCAGTATTCCAACATGATAACGACCCCAAATGCACCTCCAAAACGACAAACTGCCTTGCTAAAGAAGCTGAGGGTAAAGGTGATGGACTGGCCAAGCATGTCTCCAGACCTAAAAAAATTCAGTACTCCAAATTTATCTAATTTACCTTAGTCTCTTTATAACTTTCTAGGATCAAAATCTTATTTAGCTTTTTGCTAAATTCTTTAAATTCTTAAGTTCATGATTGACATTTACCTTTGTTCAGGATTGCAGGCAAAATCATCAACCGTGATACCATGACAAATGATACATTTAGCAAGCTTATATGGATCTAATAATAATACACATATTTATGTTGAGTTATAATCTTCCATTATTTAGTTATTCAATATTTCACTGTTATTTTTATGCCAATCACCATATTATTCAAGCATATTTAATAATACCATCATTCAAGTTCTGATTTCCCCTCTTGTTATTACTTCACCTTGTTATATAAAATGAAACCCAGGAGACAAGGGAGATAACTGAAAGTTTAGAGGGTATAGAACAGACTACACAACAAAGGGAACAAGGAGAAAGGAATGAGGAGATAATAAAACTGGGCAAAATACAGTTGGGAGAATATATACTAGGAATAGAAAAATGGAATTGGACAAATTGAAAGATACCTTTGGGGGAAAGACAGAGGATTTGGCAGACTTGGGGGTAAACTGGCAGCAAAAAAGAGTGGAGATGGAAATATTTATCCATCCAGTCTTTCTGTATTTTATAACTTTTACTTATTTCCTGTTAGGGTGTACTTTTCCTCTGTTTCTCTCTAATCACCGCTTTAAAATGATCCAAAGAGTCTCTTTTTCCGAATTTATTTTCTTTTAGGGTAGACAAACTTTAAAAAATCACCTCACCCAGTCCAGTCACTGTCCACTTTCACCGCTCCAGCACAGTCTTGGTTTCTTCAGTTGCCCCAGCTTCACGGTGGCCATGATGGTTGCTTCATCTTCATCGTCGGCAAAGAGGGAAGAACCCTGGGTCCAGCAGGAGAGCCGCCACTCTCCATGACCTGCAGTGTGCCCCTCCTTTATATGTCATCTCTATGGGGTGACTTTAGCCTCCGGGGGGGGGGGGAAAGGCCTCCGACAAAGAGGATTCGACGTGGGAATGCGGAGCCCACTCCCTTGCGCTGACCTCACAGAGTCGTCAAACCAGAAGTCCCCCAAAACAAAACTCCTTGAAAGCAACTTGCTCTTGGATTGAAATCATAAAGGATGGCCATTAAACGTTCTGTATAAATATTTAAATTAGCAGCAATTAGCTGTTGAGAGGAAAGGAAGAAAGAAAAGAACTCTTTCATGGTTTGAAATGAATGGGGCCAATCTCCCCTCTGATGCATTAGATGTTTTCTAATGGACAGCAGGGGAAACACAATAACAGAATAACTCAATTCAAGCATCAAAAAACAGTCTTGCAGAAATATAGGAATAGTAATGGAGATGGGGTTGTCATTTATTTATGGAGCTGGTTCACATTTTGATGAATGGATTGACACAAACTACAGTAGGTTAATTTTGAAGAAATAGTGGGAGATCTACAGGTTTCTGATAAGATTCTTTATGTCTGGTAACAGCACAAACAGAACCCACTGGGAATTAAGGAACTTTCAACCTGGTAATAGCATTGTAATAGTAATGGAACTTTATCTATTGGAAGTGTTGCTGATCAAGAATTTGGGCAGTTTGCATCTTAGCTAGAAATCCATTCTCCATTATCAGTTCTAGATTTATACCACATACATTATTATTAGGAACTAAGTTCTTTAAGAAATATGAAGCTAAAATTATCATTGCCTCCATTACTTGTTTTAAATTAGGATGGAAGTTTCTTTGGAAAAGGATCCAACTAAGTGGTCAAGTGTGGGAATTAATCTCACCCAAAAAAATGGTTCTTTTCCCAAAAATATGAGTGTCATTGTGTGGAAACCAGAAAGCAAAATTCCAAGTTGAAACAAAGGATTCTTAGAGGATTAGCCAATGTAAGCAAAAATGTTTACTGAGAAATAATAATAGAATAGTAGGATGATGACATCAGAGACTCTTTGTTAGAGCGCTATGACTGAAACACTGTAAGCCTGTTGGAAAGTAGAAAGATGACTTGCATATTTCGTAATGTCACATCAATGTTCCAAAAAGATCCAATCAAACTGCTGATGAAATCCTGAAGAAATTAAATTAATAACTCAGATTTGAATAACATGAGGGACTCCCATCAACCTTTGGTAAAGTGTCACAACAAATTCAGTTAGTTAGATGAGGATATAACTTGAGTCATATAAGTTGAATGAATCATATAAATACTCAGGGTCATCAATGTGTGAGAAGAACTATTCATTTACAACAGAAATATAATTAGGAGATGCAAGGATAAGACATATCCAAATATCTAACGGTTCTGAGGTTTGCCTGTTTGTCTTAAATAAAGTGACAGTGTAATTTTGCCTGTGTTACCAGCAGTTGAGTAGTGAGACTCCATATGCAATTTGCATTTAAACCCTATCTTTTTATGACCCTGTAGTCCCTACCCTGGGTAAAGTCAGGGCGATTAGATGGAGCTGAGCGTACTGGCCAGATGCCCTCCTGGCGCCTACACGGAGTTCACAGCAGATATTTTTTTTCTTTTCCGCCCTGATAGAGAAACATCTGCCGCTACTAGGATTGAACTCTCAACCTTCCAAGTGGGAGGCTAGTGTCTTCACCACTAGGCCACCATGCAAGTCATAATTTGCATCTAAATCTGAATACTAAAACTAGGGGATAAATAATTTAATCATAGCTAAGTAGTTTTCCATACTGGAGACAGAGCATGTTCAGTAGATGTTGCTGGGTAGAAATGCAAATAAAATATATAAAGACAACAGTTTTCTTCACATAGCAGGATATTTTAACTTTTATCCCATACATTTTGCCATAGTAATTGCTCTTACTACTTAATTACCCGGAGCTCTCTGGAAACACTGAACCCCATGTAGCTTCGTCAGTACATGCAGGATATTTAGGAAGAGTAATGTAAAGTATCTATATTATGTCCTTATTTTGGCAAATCAACCAAGGCTTTGACAGATTCACCAATCAGTAATAATTAGGGTTTTGAGTACCCTTAGAATTCTTTTTGAATGTTGTTTTTATATAGGTTGATTCTCTTCCTGCCCACCTGAAAATATTTGCAGATTAGTTTGGGCTATGGAACAATCCTTACATCTATATTAAAGAATAAAATGTTTAATAATGTAGCAAATTCTTCAACTGGAAACAGCTGACATTCAATGAGCGAATGTGTGATTCATTCTATCAGTTTCATATGAAAAAAAAAATTCCCTGTGGAGCCATTCTTCCAGTAAAAAAGAGCCCCAGCAATCCCACATGAAGAAGAATGAAGAAACAGTTGATTTGGGAAAGGTCCATTTGGATTTGTGTCTGTTCATTTGTTCCAACAGATCTGTTTTTTTTCATATCATATTTCCTCTTGTTCTGTCTGCAGTACTGAGGCTGCCATTCAAATAGCATTATTTTCTTCATTTACTACAGTTCCTCTTGGTTTTTCTCATCTTTGTTGCAATCCTTTTCATTACCTATAAAATCACAGAGTTGGAAGGGACCTTGGAGGTCTTCTAGTCCAACCCCCTGCCCAAGGCAGGAGTCCTTATTCCATCCTGGACAAATAATTGTTCAATCTTTTCTTGAACACCTCTAGTGATGCAGCACCCACAACTCTGGGAGACAAACTGTTCCACTGACTGATTCTTCTCACTTTCAGCAAACTTCTCCTTAGTTCCAGGTTGGATTTTCCTCTGACAAGCTTCCATCCATTGTTTCTTGTCCTGCCTTCAGATGGTATTCAGAATAAATCAACCCCCTCTTCACTGGGACAGCCTTTCAAGAATTGGAAGTGGGCCACCTCACCCCTGAGCCTTCTCTTTGTTCAGTTAAACATACCTAATTTTCTCAAAGGTGTTTTTTTTCAAAAGGCAGCTGGACTATGTTTTTTCCTTTGAGGAAGAAGATGTTTTGCTTTCTCATCCAAGAAGCTTCATCAATTCTGGCTTGATGGTGGTGTTGATGGGGGAATGGAAGGATGAGGGAGTGGGAGGGAGGAAAAGAGATTGGTTATAAAGATGCAAGCTACATGTGAGACATATTATCTATACTTTATCAGATACTTTAACTTTGTACTAAAAAAAAAATGGATGCCAGTTTAACATACAGATTCAATACTAATATCAAAGAATTTCAATTTCTCAGAACCCCGAATAACAGATTGCAAAGTGATCATTTTGATAGAAAGAGGCTAATAGAACACTTGACTAAGAAGTCAATACTGAAATCACACACATCAAAAGTGTACTTCAAAAGATTCCAACCGACAAAATGGGTCTTTAGCAGATTACTATTGTTCAATGGTAAGATTGGGAACTACTTCCGGAGAAGCTTCTTGTTCACATGGTCAGCATTCCTATTGATGCTCTGGTTGATTTATGGATTACAATTATAATCTGCCTACTCCTAAAACCATACTAAATGCTCTCCAGGGAAATGAGCAGTCAAGCAAATAGAACATATAAGATTCAGACTATTCAGATAAAAGAATAATAGTTCTTTGTGTTTTTAATCCAGTCTTGATTTCAAAAGGCCGTGTGATTTCTGGAATGTGAGATAACAGTCAGAAGCAGCTGCATCTCTTCCAAAATAAAATAGTTTTTCCAAAGCTGTCTATGCCTCAATAACAGCTTACTTGGATAAGTTAATGCAGCATTCATATGGCTGCATTCAAAGACTATCCAGAAACTATTCAGACTATCCAGTCAGATCCAGCAGATGTTTGTCTGCCTCCGATTTGATGAACACAACTTGCCACAGCTGTTTTGAATCAGCTTCCCTAAATCCCAATGACTTCCAGGCACTTTTAAATGATCTTTACACAAAGTATGATAGTTTGAATAAACCACACTTGCCTGAATTCACACTACATGCAAAGCCAAATCCAAACAAATCACATGATGGTATAGTATGATGCACAAACCCCAAAGTGTTGGTTTTGAGTCTTTTGCTACCCAGAGTGGCGGTGATTAGTATTGCAGGCTAACTCTGCCTGCTGCCAGGAGTTCAATCCTGACCTGCTCAAGGTTAACTCAGCCTCCCATCCTTCCAAGGTTGGTAAAATGGGGACCCAGATCGTTGGGGGCAATATGCTGACTCTGTAAACCACTTAGAGAGGGCTGTAAAGCACTATAAAGTGTATGTAAGTCTAAGTGCCATTGCTAAGAGCTATTTGATCTTTAAACTCCTAAATAGCAGTACCAGGTAGAGACTGCCTTCTTTTACATAGGAGATCTGCTTCAGAGACCACCCAAATAATCGAGCAACATAGGAGGCAGTAAATCATAGTCTGCCTCTAGAGCAAGCTTGACATCTCATAGCCAAGATGCTTGACTTTAGTGCCCATAAAGTCTAGCCAACATAACCAGTGGTAATTCTACCAACTGTACTTCAGTAAAATTTGAAATAACATAATTTTGTTGGTTGAATTGCTGGTACACTGCTCATGTCCCCCAGCAATCACTTAAACAAGTATATGAGGAAAATAGCATCAGCATTTACACTTATATACTGCTTCACAGTGCTTTACAGCCCTCTTTAAGCGGTTTACAGACCCAGCATAATCTGGGTCCTCATTTTACCAACCTCAAAAGGATGGAAGGCTGAGTCAACCTTAGCCAGTGAGACTCAAACTGCCGAACTAGTGGCAACCAGCAGTCAGCAGAATTAGCCTGCAGTACTCCATTCTAACCACTGTGCTACCTGGGCTTATATAGAAGATATTATAGAACTCACTGCTACAGTAGTCATCAGGGCAAGTGGACTGATTCAGACAAGATCCCACCTTTGAGTTCTGGTTTGAAGATAAATAATCTACAAGGAACTCCTTCTGTGGGGTGCTTTTAAAGACCCTGAGATCTTAAAGAGATCCAAACATTTGTTTTTAGATAAACATAGCACTTTCAGAAGGCTGAGTTAAAGGGTTATCCATTAATCCAGGAGCCAACAGAAATGTATGCCTGCATAAATATGTGGACCTATTTTTTATTTCTATTTTGCTGCAGTAATAAGGCAACAAATAGTGTTGTCTTCACAGCATGTCTCAGCAGATATGTTAAGGAAAAAATTGCTAGATTCCTCTGGCTTTGTTTCCCTCCCGGCAAGTATTAGAAAGTAAAAGTATTATGAAAAACAATGACCAACCCCTCTCCTTAAAATGGGACGGAGAGCAGTGAAATGAACTTAGCCCAATTAACAAGAGGCAAGCATTGGGTGGTGGTGTAGGGTGGTGGTGGTGGTGATGGTGGAGGAGCATGTGGGAAAGTTGGAGTTTGCCTGATGGTCCTTGTAATTCCTGTTTGCATATCCATCTGTCCATCCATCCATCCATCCATCCTCCCTCCCTCCCTCCCTCCCTCTTTCTCTCT
>JANHFL010007787.1:0-14352 GCA_032468155.1 Oxyrhabdium leporinum
AAAGAAAGAAAGAAAGAAAGAAAGAAAGAAAGAAAGAAAGAAAGAAAGAAAGAAAGAAAGAAAGAAAGAAAGAGCATGAGAACAGCCCACTCCGCACACTAGGCATATGCTAAACAGCATTTAAATTTCAGGCTGATTAAAAAGACTAAATCAACATGTTGGCCTTAATTAATGTGACCTCAGAACTGTCAGGTATTGCCCAAGCGACAGGCTGAAATTGCAGCACTTCACATCTCATCCATCCCATCAGTTAAGAAGCTGGGCAAACCATTCATCTAACCTGCTTTTTGCCTAGAATGGCAACAGGAGAAATTGTGAAGAGGTCTGTAAACAGCTCCCAAAAAGACAGTGAACTAAGTGTTAAAGTTACACTGAATGTGGCATAATAATGCCAATTGTATGATGCAGTTTAAAGTCTTTATCAGATCACAAACAAGATGACTGCACGGGAATTGTACAAAGTCAATTTTGCTTTGTACAGAGCAATCTTCCCAGAATTGTGAACTGCCATGCTGTTCTATTCTGGAAATTGTAGTCACACGAGATGTGGGTGGATAAAACCACCTGTGGGTTGGGTAAAACTGGGAAATAGAGTTTGAGAAGCAAGTTGCAAGTCATAAGAGAATGCTAACACAAAGACACTGGTGCCTCACATCCATTCCACACTATAAACAAAAATCTACTTAACAATATGGAGGAAAAAACCCTCAGTTTCTTTCTCTGTGGTCTCAATAACCTGGAATATGGCTCAATGTCTCAAACACAGCCAATAACCAGGATTCTGGAACAGAGAGGAAAGCAGATCCTTCAGCCTCAAGGAATCGGAAACTATAAATCAAGGGAACTGAGTTCTGATGAATAGTCTGTCAGAATAGCTATCCTTTGAAATACCAGTTCTCACTTCCTCCACTACCACATCCTTGGAACACACATAAAATGGGAAATTGATTGACGAAATACTACCAGAGATAACTTTAGAGAAAATGGCTGCTGGGACTTAGCCAAGGTCGTATAATTCATGCCCACCCTAATGCTCCAGGGTTAGCACAGATAACTAATAGCTAAGGCCCCCAGATTTACAGTCCAAATTGTTTCCACAAAAGATGTGGAGACAGCCACTACCAGTTATAGCTCCCATTTAACAATGGGAACAGTGGGATTGAAAGTATTTTCCATGTTCACTCATCTCTGTGATGACCTAGTCATTATAAGTTTGTATTTCTCTATTACTCACAAAGATTGCATCAGAAGGAGCAACATTTGCAATACAAAGAAGTAATCCCACCCTTGTTGTGCTATCAAAATCAGAAAAGCAGAACTTAGAAAGAGCAGAACTAAGCATCCACATTTGCTAACAAAAAATTAAATACAGTCGTAAAAGTATTTGCTGTCATGCTATAAACACAAAAATAATCTTATATATAGGATATTCAAAGTATCTTCTTCCAATTATTTTTAAAACTTTCCAGTCTATAACTCTGAAATTTTCTGGTAATATTCCATCTAAGTACTAACCACAACTGAGCCTGTTTAGCTTTTCCAAGTTATAACCAAGAAATTTGAGGATTGAAATAATATCTAGGCTGTATCACTGCAGCTAATTTTAATTTAAAATTTTAAAAAATGGAAAAAAAAGTGTTTTAAAAAATTCTCTGTATATTAAGGAGAAATGTCCCAATCCTTCTTCCTTTGAGCTTTTCTATGTGAAGGAATCTTTTTTATATGAAAAAATGTTCTATTGCAATATAATATATTATAGCTCAAATTCTTCATTGTGAACAGTTTCAATGGATCTAGAGAAAGAACAGTGTCAATTATGCATTAATAATTGGAAAGAGTTTTATTATACTACAGAATCTGAAATAAAACCAAATTCAAAGAACTTATATTCATATTATATGATCAGGTCTTAACAAATTCCATTAAGAAAAGACCTGGGTGAAAGAGAACCTTGCTTAATCCCAGCAAATTAGGAATGGAACTAGTATGTTCCAGCAAACAACTTTTGTTTTTAAACTTTCCATAATCAGCAGCTGTGTCTTCTCTGAGTAGATACTGTGGAAAAATAATGCCATCATTGTTTTCCTACTTGTACACAAAATCTCTAGAGATAAGTGTTTAAAGGAAAACAATTGTCCTTTTCAAGAGTTGTGGCACTGTATATTTTAGAATATGTTCTAGATAAATAATTTATCTAAACTATACACTGAGCTTGAGAAAAGGTTTGTGTAGGAAGAAAGACACAAACTCCTTGGTAAATAAGAATGCTCTTCTACATTAGGAGTGTGTGTATGGGTGCATGTGTAGCATTCTACCACACTAGACAGAAATTCTCAGAGATAGTGCAACAGATAAGGATAGTTTGTAAGATGCAAGCAGGAACAGTGTACACTGACTGGCATAACAAAGTAGCTGGAGTGGTGTGTGTACAAGAACATTTGCACAATGTATGTGCAAGTACACTTTGCAAGAGCTAGACTCTCCCAAGTCCAGATGGGAGATTCCACAGAAGGTCAGGGAGAATAAAAGGGCTAAGATCCTGTGAGATTTCCAGATCCACACTGACAGGCAGGTATTGGTCAGTCAATCAGACACTGTGGTAGTAGACAAGGACCAGAAGATAGATTATAATAGATGTAGCAGTACCAAGTGGTACCAACATCAGAAAGAAGTAGTATTAAAACATGGAGAAGTACCAGGGCCTGAAGGAGGAACTAAGGAGGATGGAGAAAGTAAAGGCCAAAATGGTCTTAGTGGTGGTAGGAGCACTCAGGGCTATAAGTCCTAACTGGGAGAGTGGCTCCAATAGATCCCAAGAAGAACATCAGAGCCATCTGCCCAGAAGAGTACAGTGCCAGGAACAGCTAAGATACTGTGCCAGAACCCTCAAACTCCCAAACATCTGGTACAGGACCTGAGATTCAGGAAGACATCAACCACCCATAGGGGTGAGAAGGGAATTTATATATAAGTAAAATTTTGAAATCCAGATATTTCTAGGAGAAGATTGATCAACAGATTTGCTAACTCTTTAGATCTTTTTTAAAGGCAGGCACATTTTGGAATTTCATGAATAATATGGCTACTAGGTAGAAAGTATTTGCCTTTCCTAGTGTAATCATGGTAGCACTGTGAGTCGCACAACGAAAGAGTCAAACAGATCATGGAGTCTGGAAGGCATAGATACACCATCACTTTGTGCGCCATGTTGGGGATTCTGCTTGCTCAGAGAAAAGTCATTAGAAATGTAAATAGATTTTTCTGGCCACTTTCAGTTTCACATTTTCATGTACAGAGAAATAAAGCGATCTGCACAACATTCATGTAAAACCATCCTAAATATTTCTTTGGGAATATTTCTTGGTACATGAAATTTGTACTTTGGGAAATATTTTACTTAGGTTTACTTTATAGGCTCAACCCATTAATAGAACAAATAAATCCCATGCCAGCTGTGGAGTGTTTGGCCTTTTGAAGAATATATATATATATACATGAGGAGGGTGGAATTATGCAATGCAAATTTGAATCTAATTATCATTATATCTTTTCTGAACAAAACATGCTGCTTCTAAGCTTTGTGAAAAACTAAGCTGGAAAGGACCCATAGGATATAAATTCTGTGTTTTGGTAGGTTTTACTTTTATGATAATTGGGATATTATTACAGGTCAAATAAGTTTTGAACAAAGTCCCTGAAATGTAATGTTTTATTTAGCTATGAATACTAACAGGATCTTCCAGCAGATATTTCATACGACAACACTGCTAATACAGTAAGTTAATAAAAAATAAATGAAAACATATGTAAAAGTCCCTTCATCAAGAATATGAGGTTGCACGAAACAAGAGTAGAGGGAAATATCCATCCACCCCCAAGTACTGAAAAATTTTATAAGAGGAAATACAAGGGTATAAATATATCGCCAGGAAACCTTTGGTGATCATTTATAAACTCTCTCAATCTTATCTGAAATACAGGAATAGTCATTCTGGCTCTGACTATGCATCTAATTACAAGTCACTCTATATCAAGATTGGAAAATCTCCAGCCTCTTTTCTCAGCTCCCTTCCCCTTTGGCCTTGAACCCTTTGTTTTCCCAGTTGCTCAGTATTTTTTTGCCAAACATCTGAGCAGACAAATAAGGGAAAGCAAACTATAAATGGGAAAAAACTTAATTAGTGGTTTGCCAAAAACAATATTAAGCAATGTAACATAACGTCAATATCACCATCAAACACCCTCTCAAATTACTAAACCCAAGAAAGAAGCTTTCAAGGTGTCCAACAAGAATGTGTGTGGCTACTCATGAATGGTGAATATAATTATATAGATAAATGATTGTATGTGATGACAGATATAATCAACTGATAATACAAAGAAAGCAAGTTTAGCTCAACTGATGAAGGAAGAATGTATATGCCTTGATGGATGGAGTGATGTGTGCCTCAAAAGGGATTCCTTGAATGTGCAGCTCTTAAAAGATTCTTCATGAAAGCAACCCATGGACTGAATTAGTTCCTTACTCCTCACCTGGCTTCTAGTGACTCAGGATGGTCTAGTAGTTAAGATGTTGGACTCGGAGTGGGAAGACCTAAGTTCTATCCCTCCATTAAACACAGAAGACAATTGGGTGACTGACGTTGGGTCAATCATTTGTTCTTAGCCTCATCAGTGTCCAGCTTTGCAATAAACCAGCAAAAAGCACAAGATCCTTTGTTGAATCATGCACTAACAAGCTTTGCCCTAAGAGCTATGTGATGTCAATCTAAAAGAAGTGGACCCCGCAACCAAATAGGACAAACGTTAAGAATGACTGCATTAGCTTTTACCTCCTGCAAGGGGTGCTGATGTATAGCAAGCATACAATCCAGTCTTTAGCAAGTTATCACTGTGGCAAGAGAGGAAGGCAACTGGAGATTGGAGACCTGGGGCTTGAAACGGTCACTCGGAGTTCAGATATCCCATGACAGCTCCTAATTCGGAGGCTTGATGGCTCCTCTATCCAAAAATATATTATTTCCCTTTCTCTGTTGCCTTAGTCTATCCTTCCTTCTATTAGAGCCCTAGATACCCCCATTCCACACAGTCCAGAGCTCACTTTATGTCAACAGCTGTTTGTCCCTAGAACCAATAATTACAGAACTGATTTTTCAGACACAACTGTAATCCAGCCTCAACCTCTTACCATATTCCAAAATGCTATGCAGATGGTGAAGAGGACTCTTGTAAAGAAAAACATTCAATATTTTACTGAAGTGGTACTTTAATTAATCTTGGAATCAGGTAATTGCTTCTTTAAGTATACCATCACCCTAATTGTTACTGGGTTCAATTAACAAGAAAACAAAAATATTTAAACTAGGCTAGGAGGAAAAAAGCTTGACTTGCCAATATTGAAATAAATTACTTTTGGCAAGTGATTCACAGACTTCCATCTTAATTGCCATTCCCTGATTACAAAGGCCAATAGATAGAATGTGTGTCACATTCCAAATAATCTTTTACCACTTTTAGCCTGGTAGAAATTGGCAATGTGAGCACAGTATATAATCACTATTAACCATGGACACAAAAATCTGAAGTATTTTGAGGGCTCCTGATAAGGTGGAACAGTCGGGACCTTTAAAACTGAATATCAACTATATATCCCCCCATCTTGCCAATGGGTCATCTCACCTATCTATTTATGCTATGCTGAAACTGTGCACAGCTACTTAGAGATAAGCAGCTGGCATGAAAATAATTTAATCCATTAAGGAAGTATTTCTTATTTCATTAGTCTAGAGATGACCTGAAATCATTTACTTTTAATCAATTTTCTTGTTACTTAGATTTAAGAATGACATCAAATTAATTCTTCTTTCCAGCAATATTTTTAGAGCTTTCCATTAAATTTTGAAAAATAAATCTTGAGATATATATCAGTCTACCTCCCATAATAGTGAGAATCTTCCCCAAAGGCTAGAAATCCTGCAAATACAGTGATTTCAACTTCCAAATGTTAAGCCAGCAACTCATTGAAAGCTGAAGCCTACTTTTCTGGAGGGTACCCAGAACACCGTCCTGCACTCCTTGAGAAATTGGCAAGGTTGAAAAAGTAATATACAATCACTGCATGTTTACTCACACTCTTTGTCTAAAAGTTTAGAATTGAGAGCCCATGGCAGCATTCCCATTTTTTCTTCATAAAAACTGGAAGGAAGTAGTTTAATTAAACCCACGGGGTACTTCACTTAGTGGGACATTGAAACTATATGTCTTCAGTAGATATCTGGAGCTCTGACTATTCCCAGTCAATCTTGGGAAATCCATCTTTGAATGGTCTTCAGAAAATCATTTTCTCCCCCATTTTATAAAAATTAAAGGGATAAAGAAGAACGTAGGCTGTCCAAAGAAATTAAGAATTTTTAAAATGGTGCCTTACATGCCATTTAAGTGATTATATGGCAAACACAAAATATAACTTATTTTACTTGGTAATAACAACTTTGATGGGGATGAATTTAAATTGCTCAGTGAGCTCATGATTGAACATCCCCTCCAAGACTGGGCACAATAACTTCAAATATCTCCTAGCGTAGAGGCCAGCAATATTCCTGAAAAGCTGTTAATTAAAGTACGTTGGAAACCAAATTGTAAAGCTAGAGTTCACAAAGTTCCATCATTAAATTCTAGAATCTCTGAGTAAGCTTTTCTTTTGTCAGTTTCCATCTCCAGAAGAGATGTACCTCTGATAACACTGCTCTACATGACATAAATAATGGATCTCTTAATGCTGTAACCTTATTACCAGGAATGACATAAAGGATAAATGCTTTCTGAAAGGGACTTGCAATGCCAAAACACTGAAGAAGGGTGTTGGAAAACCCCACAGGAAATTTGAACATAAACATCCATTAGCACTATATTTTTGGCTACTCAAGTCTGACAAAGTGTATATTATTTAAACTAATAGTAACAAAAAGAAGCAGGGCTTGTCAATATTATATATAAAAAAGTTGGCAGCTAACATGCTACTCAGTATGCCTCTTTTTATTTTCCTGTTTTTCTAACAGCTACATAAATGAGTACAAAAAACAATATCTGAAATCAAATGTTTAAAAAGGACAGAAAAAAAGAGTCACAGATTGCTATCAATATTAGTAACCAAAAATGGATTTCCTAAGTAAAATGACCAAATTAGATTATCATCCTACATAGCATGACTTGAGACTGCAATTGTTTGGGGCAGAAGCTACAGGTCTTGAGGAATGGATATGACTTATTTATTTGTTTGTTTATTTTATGTGCTGCCCATCTCATCTAAAGGTGACGTATATGTACTTGCCTTCTCCCTTGGTGCTCTCTGCCATATGCTTATGGCTCAGAAGAGCTATGGACACATTTCTTACCATAGACTTGTGACAAAAAGAAGGCTATTATGATGCTAAATCGTCACTTATGAGGCAACATCTCTTACTTAGATTGTACTTATAAGAGAATCAAGCTATGATGACTATGCAAACCTTCCAAGGAGTTAATTTGGGATGAACAAGGATATTTATGAAGCACTTCTTTCTTTTAAAGACTTTGAACATTACTTGCTATTAATGAAAAATTCTGCAGTATTCAAAAAGAAGAATTCTGCAGCCTATTCCTTTTAGTAATAAATAACATTAGGTATTTTCTGTAGGTGCCAAGGTCCAGTATTATCAGATTCACCAGAGATCACCTTCACACATTAAAATTGGGTTGAGTTGCTTGCTTTTTGAGCAGAAACATTGCAGAATAAATTAATGATGCTTGACAACTATGGTAGCTACCTGTTATGAGCCATTATTGGCAAAGGCCAGAATTCCATAATTTAAATGAATTAAGCCGATGCTGCTGATCTCTGAACTAGCAGTAAAGCTAAGGTAGATGGTCCAGTGAGGAAAGTTTGCAGAGATAGAAGGATCATAATATCAATTTTTAAAAAGTGTAGGAAAGACTGAAGTGAATACAAAAGTGAGGCAAGATCTATCAAATTAAGAAAGGATGACTGTTGTAAAATCATCTGTATCAAGAAGTCTGAAAAAATGAAGAGCAGGGTCAAGAATCAAGAAAGTTTTAGGGCTTGGCATTTATGAAACAGCAGCTAGCAACTATTACTCCACTTTTTTCTAGATTAAGTACTCATGACCAACAGCTGCTTCCACTGATCACTTGCCAGTATCATAAGAGTGCTACTTATCAGTAGAACTGTTAAAAGTGGCTCTGTTCTTAGGAAGAATCTTCACCTATTTTAGTTATTTCCATTGGAAAAGATCTGTCCTATTTATAAACAGGAGGTTACTCTTGAATACTGTTGCTCTATGGGATAACAAATCATACAAAACAGAAAAGTGTTGGTTACATATGAAGCATTTAAAATGTTTTTTTCCTCTTCATTACTGTTGCATCCAACAATATGGATTTATCTCATGGTATCACTTTTCTCATACCAAATGATTCCATAAGCCTGAAGAAGAGACTTAGAAGCCCTGCATACATATAATGGGTTTGGGTTTTTTTTTTAATTCAAGAGACTACTCCATGGAAACGTCTTGGTCAGAACATCTTAGTTCCTGCAATACATAGCAGTTTCAGACAGAAGGACCCGATGGCCTTCCATCCACATTATTGGAAGGCTGTGCAATGGTTGAGTTTCAAAGGCAGAAAGATATTTTGGAGGTGTATCCACAATTCCAGAAAAAGTACATTTGCTTTCAGGAGTTGCAAATAGAGGCTATGTTAATCGTTCCTTTTGCCTTCAGGTTTGAAGTGTCGTTCAATGGCAGCTAATACTTAAGTTGACTAAATAGCACTTTCAGCCCTGTGGTGATCAGGTGACAAGCCATCAAATTAAGCAGCCAGATAGAATACTCCTGATTCTGATCTCCTTCAACAGGTTTAGTTCCACATAAAATAAGATTATTTCCTCCTATCTAACTGCGCCAAAATGTTTGCTTCAGCCTATGTCTTTTGAAATGGGCCAAAATGTTTTCCAAAGAGGGTTCTGAAAGAGAAATAATGACTCAAGATATACTGTATATGCTCAACCTCTATGTAAGTCTAGGACCAGTTTGGTCTAGTGGGCAAGGCATAAGATTAGAAACCAGGAGATCATGAGCCATGAAACCCAGCTGGGTGACCTTGAGCCAGTCACTCTGTCCCAGCCCAACCAACTCACAGCACTGTTGTTGTGGGGAAATAGGAGGAGGAAGGTGCGTTACATATGTTTACCACCTTGAGTTATTTGTAAAAATAATAAACGTATACAAGTAAAGTAAATAACTACATTCTCTTATACAGTTTTGATGGGGAAAATAGTTGTATTATTTCAAAAACTACTAATGTATATTGGGTCAGCAAGTTAAAAGAAATATATTTGTTTGCCAAGAGAATCATTTGGTCTTGCAATCACCTTTCAGTTGTTTTAAATATTTTGAATATATCCAGCTGTTTATTGCAGGTGTTTTGTTTTCTCCATGGCGTGATTATTTCTCCAGCATTTATGCACAAAACAGATTTCTAGATTAGCTTTCCCCAACCTAGTGCCGTCCAAAGAAGCTGGGAATGTAATTCCCAAAAAATCATGGCATTAGATTGGTGACTACCAATTTCAATTTACTTTAACAGATGACTGAGGCAAAGAATTTACAGAGTTTCCTCTTCAAACCCTCCACTCTGAGAAATAAGTACTTCAAATACTGGTGACACACCATCAGAGACTATTTATAGGACATGTCAATGTGAAACGATTGTATCTATAAGACTATAATTTGTTAGTAACCAGGAAAATTTCATGGTAGCTTTGCCCCATTATATTTTTCGATTACTTAAATGCAGACACACACAAAATATATCCTCTAAACAATAGCATTATTAATTTTGAAATGTAGCCAATAGTTATTCTAGCCAAATATGGAGTAATTGTTGTCCATGCACTTGCTCAGCATTTATTACAGGGTCTAGTGCCATGATGTGCAATAATGGAAATGGTGACATTCAGAGGGCATCACTATAAATCTACTAAGTACACAAACAACCTAATCATCAAAGAATGTATGCCAGCAGGTAGACCCCTGAAATGAAGAGACCAAATTTCCAAAACCTTGGAAACAAGGATCAAAGCATCCTCAAATGAAAGAAAATTGACTCTAGATTCAGGAGATGGCAATTGGTAGGACTCAGAACTGGATTATGTATGAAATTAAAGACTGTAGTGCCTATTATTGAACATTCAAACAATATATCATGGATCCCTTTCATTTAGAATTTAGGCTTGGACATGAGATGAAAACAACATGGGTCACTGTATCAGGTTGCTAACATCAGGTTCTGAATCCAAGGAGTTCTGGTCTTGCTGGACTTTTAGCAGTATTTAACACCATGACAATCCATTGTATATTTGTGGATCACTCATATCTGCTGGGGATGAACATACTGTTCCTTCCTTTCTTAAGAGTTTATGTCCAGTTGTGCTAGGGGAGAAGTGGTTGAACAAATGGTCTCGCTTCCTTTGACAATCCAAACTGGACTCACTACTATAGTTTGATTAGCAGGTAGACACATTGGGAAGTAGAGGCCAAGTTATCACTCCATTTTGGTTCAGGTAGTCCATTCACTAGTTGTGGTCCTGTTGGACTTGGAGGACTTAATTATGAAAATGTATGATTTTATCACCTGAAGCTTGAACTATTGCAATGCACTAAGGTTGATTTCAAAGATGATGTAAAAACGGCAATTGATGTGCAATGCAATAGTCCAAATATTGGAAGATTGAGATAATTCACTAGCTTCATCCCATTCCCATAGGCAACTCCATGAGTAAGGCTTTATTGAATTAATATTCCGAGTTTGTGTGGCAGGTTTTAGCCATAGCTATTACTTTCAAAACAGTAAATACTGCTACACATTTTCATATGTATATTTGGCCTTCCAAACATTTAGTAAGATTTAATCACTACTGAGGGGTTTTCATCATTAGATTGCTCAACAGACAAACCATTCATTATATGTGGCACTGCACTGACGATATACTTGAATCAAATCAACAAAGAACATTCATCATACATGTAATAACCCTCAGAGTTCTGCCAAAATAATTTTCCTCAAATCCCTCGCAGCTTAAATCATTGAATTTTAGAGGTCATCCAATCAACTCCTTGCCAACACAGAAATTCCATTACAGTTAATTGTCAAACCCAACTCAGCACTGGTAATAACATGAAATCATTTAGCTTTTTTCTTGAAGAACTGAAAATGCAAAGTGCATACATTGACTTAGATTAAGTGTTCCCATGCCACAATTAATTTGATAGAGGTGGTTAAAACCTAAACCTGACTTGAAACTTGAAACCATTTTAATTTTCTAATAGCATGCTAACAACTTCCTCCCCACCCCCCCACCCCCCAAGTCCCAGGTTCCAGTTCACGTTGATCTATATTTGGATGAGAATACAGCTTAATTTTGTAGCAAAAGAGGAAATTAAGGAACCACCAAAGTACCTCTGATATGGGAGTCATGAAGGACATGCAACCATTAAAACACATGACATCAGAGCATAAGCTGAGAAGAACAGAACAAGTGAGTTTAGAAACAGAGAAAGGTGTAACAAGGTCTGTTACAATAAAATGCATACAGGTCAGCCATCAGACTCCTTGAGCTGCTTCCACAAAATTATGCTCCAGCTCACAAGTAAATACAGCTTTCCCAGGCTATGAGGCCTTTCCCTAAACATTATTCCCTTTAAAAGATAAAAAGGGCAACGCTGCAGTGCAGGTGTGAAGATTGGTTAGGTCTATCATTGCATCATTATTGGCAGAAAGAAGGATCCTGCAGAGCCAGAACTTGTACTGAGATTAAAACTGCTCAGCAGAAAAAATTTAAATGCCTCTTTTTGAAAGGTATATGAAGAACTCCTGAGAAGGAGGGAAGAGAGGAAAAGTTCCATAAACAAGAGTTCATAATCTGACCTGAAGGATTAAACATTAGAGTTAATGATTGGAGTTCTGTAACTATCTCATACAAAATCAATACTTTTCTAAGCAAAAGAAACTATTCTCAGTAATTTATATAGGAAAATGTTTCCTGTAGAAAAATTGTGTCAACAGAAGTTCCAAGCGAAAAAGGAGCATCTATCTTATTCTAGAGTTTGCTCAGTGATAGCTCTGGTTTGTATCTAAACACATTGAGAAGATCTCAAACATCTCTATTTATCATATTTTACTTAACTCCTATACCCAACGAGGAGGGGATTGTTAAACAGAACCAGCTCCTTTTCAAATAGCTACTGAACTTGCTCAAGAAAACCATTGTCAGCGACCAGAATTAGCTCTCAGCCTGATTTGGCATAGTCTCAATCTAGTATAGTCTCAAGCAGAGCCCACTGAAAGTAGTCAATCGGACTCTTCTCTGCCACGTTGCTGATGGATGGAGATACACACACACACACACACACACACACACACACAGAGGTAGGAGGGCCAGGCCAAATGGGAATGAATACCAAAGAAAAATATACTTTTATTAAGAGGAAAAAAAAGATTTTTCAAAAGAGAGAGACTGGATGTATTACCTATATCTGCTTCAATCCAGTTTTATTGCTCACCCACCCTATCACAGATATCCCATTAGTTTATTCCCAAGGGAATGCGGTCCTCAAACCAACAACAATAATAAATTACCCCACCTCGTTACACTCCATCACTCCATCCCAAAACATAACATTTCACAGAACTTAATCAAAAACTATTTTGATTAAACCAGAAGATTAAAAAAAAGGCCCAGGCTACAATACCAAAGTAAAATGTAAAACTACAGTTACCAAATGTCACCAGCTGGTAACTAGAGAAAACTAACATTGGCACCTGCTAATATCTCTTAAGGACTTCACAGCACAGCAGCTACCTGTGAAATGCCCCAGACTGATGTGAGAATCCTTGGCATTATTTCAGAAAGTCTGGCTGTTTTTTATAGTGGATATGGAATAGGCAGCTATTAAGTTGTAACCAAATGAAACCAAAATACCTGGTTTTGCTCATAGCTATCTCAGCGGCAGTTGTAATAAAGAATTCCATAGATAAAGCTCCATTATGGCACAAATGTGTCTTTTCAATTTGTATTAGACGATAGATTCCATTTATCCTTCTACAGCATGTCAACAAGCTATAGTGACTGACAGGGACACCTACTATAAACCTATACAGTAAAACCTCTGGTCATGACCATAATTCGTTTCATAACTTTGGTCGCAACCTGATTTGGTCATGACCGAAACCTAATTTTGGAAATTTGGCGCTTACCAAAAAAATGGCACAGAAGGGGAAATCGGCTGCAAACACACCCACCCCAAACTTGTGCATTTTTTGGTCAGAACCAGATTTGGTCATGGTCAGAAGCGTTCGTGACCAAAGGTTCTACTGTATAACAGGTTGGCAATGGGCTGGGGCACCCAGTTTAACTTAGCAATGCATTTTAAACAAAGCAATCTTCATCTTACCATCTTCATTCTCATCATATATTGGTGTCTTGCTAGATGTGTTAGCACCCATGTTGTACTTGGATACAAGCTCTGCATTTACATCATTCTTTAGAAGAACGGAGTAAGAGCACAGCTATTCTTTCCCTCAAACTTGACAGATCTGTAAATATGCTTCCGGTGGATCCTGCAAAAAGGAAAAGAAAAACAGCATAGCTGCTATCAGAAATAAGCTTTTGAAAATCACAAATTTGACACTAACCTTAATAATCATCAATATAATATAAATGAATGAAGGAGGTTGTTAAATAAGATAGAAGGGAACAACTATCACAGATTTATTCCTATGAATATTTTTTTCTCAGATTAACCATATTTGTTTGACTGTCGCCCTTGACATGCTTCTGCCATTGACAAAACAGCTATCCTAATGAATTTCAGCTACTAAATATCTATTTCTATGTCATTTGGATCTTCATAGCATTAAAGATAATGTTAGCAGGTGCAACTTCAAAAAAAGGTACTGAAATAAATCTTACCTGATTTATCTAGAACTGAACAGGATAAAAGAAAAACCTATTTAATATTGTATATTGAAAAGAAAGTACACTAAACAAATACCTTCCTAGAATACCTGAAGTTAGAGCACAAATTCATATATAATAAGACACAATTGAAACAAGATTTTATATTTGCCTTCTTTTTTCTTATTCAAAACCCAGTACCTATTTCATGAGGAATTTTTTCATAATCAAGCTAAATGCTTTTCACTATGACGTTTTGATTCATTGTCCTTTCTACAGTATCTTGGCTGTGGAAATGTCTATTACAGCACTTGGAAGCAATACTGGAACTTCGGGGCACT
>JANHFL010007787.1:16207-38397 GCA_032468155.1 Oxyrhabdium leporinum
ATACCTCAGAATATTGCCCCCACAATCCGGGTCCTCATTTTACCTACCTCGGAAGGATGGAAGGCTGAGTCAACCTTCACTTAACCATGTTACTAATTTAACAGTTGCAGTGATTCACTTAACAAATGTGGCAAGAAAAGTTGTAAAATGGGACAAATTCATTAAAAAAAACCACTTAACATACATTTTGGGCTCAATTATGGTCATAAGTTGGGGGCTAACTGTACACAGAAGGAGGCAAGTTCCTCAGACAATAGTCTTACTCTGCACATGCTGAGCTTTTCTCCTTTCATGCAAATGAAGCTCAGAACTCTGTCATCATACACTCTCTAAACTAGGATACTGCCCTTGGCTACAATGGAAGATACTGACACTTCTCCAGCATTGAAGTGAAATTCAGCTATTGGTTCAGTTCCATTCTGTACATGGCACCAAATGGACATAATTTCACCTTCAGCTGTAGAGTATCTTGGACTGGCTCTGTAATCAAATTCAAGAACATATTCTTAAATATATAATTCCACTTGGCTCAATAAGTCACAAGTGCATGGAGTTATACTTAAGCAATAAGTATGAATTACTGGAGGGTAGATTGATGGTTTTGTAAATGCTGGAAAGGATGCCAATCTGTCAAGCATGCCTTTCCTAATAGAAGATGCCTTTCAATCGACTTGTCCTCATGAGGCATAGTGATGGGAGCTAGAAGAAGGATAGATGGAGACTGGGTATCTAGTGAAAAGCTGAGACATACTGAGAAGGAAATAAGAGCCACAGCATCTGCTCTGACTCAGATGTTCCCATATTCAGCCCTAGCATCCTGAAGTAGGGTTGGGTTTCAATTTCAATCTTGGGTTGAAATTCTGGAGTGCAATTGCCTATTTATGTAAATAATACTAAACCCGATGGACTAATAAAAGTTTGATTCAGTGCAAAGTTATTTCCAGTGTATTCCTTCCCAGTAGAAGAAAGTTGGGCAGAAATCCATTTAAGTTAAAATCTTGGTAGAGTTCACAGGAGGAAATTTTCCGTTCCCAACTTTGTCTTCAATTCAGTCAACAAGTGACATGCTTTTGTGATATTATGTACCAATAGGGCTTTCAGGATTTCCTTCATAATAAGGCCATTTTAATAGCTACAGTTATTTATTTAAAACATTACAACTTGTCCACTAGTCCACTATTCTAAAAATTCTGTTGCCGATTGCAATTCAGAAAAGTAAGACAAAAATACATTCATAAATAAATTTAAATGAAATAATACAGTAATTTGCTTGCATAACAATAAACTTAATAACACTGACAAAGAAGTATTGAAGAAGCAAAACAATCATATTCTTGCAATACCTGCTGAGTGCTGAACTTCTTTTCATCTAAATAGCTTAATAGTAAATAGTAAGAATACTAAATAGTATTAATAAATAGCTTAATAGGAAGTAGCTTTTCATCTGACACTATAAGGCAGATTATACTGAAGTTACCCTGGCTGACCCTGGAGAAACATACACTAAAGTTAAGGAGTCACTACTTATATAGAAGATTTGAAGCAGTTCACATAGTATAGGTAATTTCTGTACTTGGTAAAATTAGAATTAAACTTTTCACAAACTTCAGGTTCTATGCTTTGCCATAATTCACTGAACAATCACAGTTATCAGATTCAAAGTTATTAACCATCAAGTATACTTTTTTTCATCCCACCTCTCTCTCCTATTCTTACTATCAGTTCTAGTAAATTATTTATTTCCAGGTTTGCACATAAAGATTTGCCTCTAAAGAAAACTGGAACTGCTCATGTGTACTGGGAATGAAACAGATTGTAAAAATAATGCATTAAACCATATTTATAAATACGTCTTCATTGGAACAGAGATTATTGGAGATTTTGTTCTCTGTTGATCTAATAATGAAATGATTCCACAATCACATTTTGAAATTATTTGTACTGGAAAGTGTAAGGCTTGGGTTTTCACCAAAGATGTCAAAAAATGAAGAATCCCAAACAACCCTAATGGTACATACAGTATCAGTGGTCTCCGATTCAACTCTGAATTATCTTCAAGTCAAAGGATTAGTTAACAAGTAAGGAGAAATATCTCTTCCCTTTCCCCTGAATAGCAAAACTCAAATCAAACAGCTTCTCCTGCTCCATTCTTATTGGAATTTTTTTTTCTCTCAATACCCACCTGATTATGTTGGGATAACATACATCTGAGCTGGTTAATAGCAAACTGGTTTTACCACAGCCAGTAAATAGAAAACACTGTTTAATTTTTAAGTCTAACTGAAAGCACACAGCTTTACATTTGTTAAAAGGTTCACTGGAAAAGAAATTCTGGAAAAAAAACACTTTCTAAGAACAAAAAATGTAAATAGGACATACAAAAAGCCTTCTTATTTGGGAGATTAGTTCTCTTGTTCGGTCGACTGCTAGTGAAAATCAAAAGATCATAACTTGATATAGTGATGACATTTAAGATGCCAATACTTTACTCCACACAAGCAACATGTGAAATCAGCTCTTATATCTTTTATATGGATTTGTTACATAAGGATATCTAAGAGTTGGAACTGAATGATCATTGAATGATCAACTGAAAGATGAAAATTTAAGGAGGAATACAAATCATTCTTTTTATATTTTACAATTTTATACAAAGTTTGGTTTTGCCAAGTTCAGTGAATTTCAAGACTGTTCAACCTTGTATAAACCTGCAGTTAAAACCTGAATTATCCTACTTTTAGGTATGTTTACTGACCTTCTTCCTCTTCATGGTATTGAAAAGTATATTCTTTACATGTTTACACAATAGTTCCACAATTGCTCGCAGGAAAATGGGAAGTATCTTAAATAATTGGCACATATTTTACAGTTTTGGTTTGTTCCTTAATGTAAAGTTCTATCCAGTCCTTACTTTACAAGAAAGAAACCTCTATTTAACCTCAAAAGAGATAAATGTGACAAGTAACTTTAGACAACATATATTTCTCATATGTTTCTAATATAAAATGTATATAGCTGGGTGAAAATCAAAACCAAGCTTTCAGAGATGATATCTCACGTTAACTCGTTCCACTTTCATTCCACATAAATATATCTGCAGATGGTTTAGATAACTGAAGAGCAGGAAGTGCCAAACCCTGAAGCTTTATTATGAAGGTCTTGATTCCATTTTCTACATCGTTGATCTGTATTGCTCATTCAATACTCCTTTCTTTATGGCTCCAGTTTTATGAACGATGTGATGTTATCTTTTATTGATTACAATAACCAAAACTCCATTAACAAAACGGTGAATGGATAAATAACTGGAGGAAAAAGCAGGAATAAAGAAAAGGGAATACATAAAAAGTAGTTGATTTCAAGATCATATATTTTAGGGAAAGTGCCATTTTCAGGTCACAGGCATGTCAAACTATCCAAGAGAACTCAAGGTTGGGTTGTTGTTGTTGTTGTTGTTGTTGTTGTTGTTTAATAAAACCATTTATCATCTTAAAGAGAAATGTCAAGATTCTTTAATAGAATCTATAAACAGATTAGTGCAAAAAGGTCACAGGAGAAAGCCTAGTTTTTTTGTTGTTTTTTTTAAAGTTATCTCGAGGTCATTTAGCTTGTGAAGCACAACTTATTAAAAAGTTGCAAATATGTAATTTAAAAGCTTAAGGCTTTAGCTTAGGAAGAAACTTGACCATTGGTTTTTAAAAAGCGCTCTTCTAAAACACTGCCTAATCTCTTGGATCTGACCCCCGTGGCTGCCCAACTCGAGCCGGACCCAGTTCTTCAGATAGCCTGCAAAAGCATCCCAGGAGCCTCTTTAACTATCATCTTGGTTCCATCCATTCTGCTGTCACCAGGAATAGCCTTCAAAGTTGTAAACCGGAAGGTTTGTGTGTATGTGTGTGT
The DNA here is from genome assembly GCA_032468155.1 of Oxyrhabdium leporinum. Classification (NCBI taxonomy): domain Eukaryota; kingdom Metazoa; phylum Chordata; class Lepidosauria; order Squamata; family Cyclocoridae; genus Oxyrhabdium; species Oxyrhabdium leporinum. Next base: position 20,108 of record JANHFL010007787.1, read on the forward strand.
GTGTGTTTGTTTGTTTTTAAGTGAAGCTCCAAAAGAGTTTCTAAAGTCACCAGCGGAACGGAACGTCCTGAGACAGAAGGCGCTCCTTAGTAGCGGGAAACGCCTTTCAGGGTGAAAGGAAAGAAAAAGAGAGAGAGAAGCGCCTTTTCTTACCTTATTTGAAATCAGCCACAGCGCTGGACGGAGCCACGGACCCGCATCAACCTCAATAACCCGAAGCTGCAGGTACTGGCAGAAGAGGCGGAGGAGAACGTTGCTCACCTTGGTGTGTGGTTTGCTCTCGGCCAAGATTCCCTTTTGCTGAATTCCCGGTGGCCAGCAAGGACGCTGGGGAGCAGAGCCTCGATTGCAGGGAAGGTCTCCTTTTTGCAGATCGCAGGAGGAGCCTTGCAGCAGTCACTAGAGGGTGAAACACACGCCAGACAACAGAAAACAGTAGCGAAAGGTGTACGGACACGCACACAGAGGACAAAACAGGCAAGTCGTAAGAAGAGCCCGGGGGAAAGAAGAAAAGAGGCAGGGATGAGTGAAAAGCAGCGAGGAGCCACCGCAATTGTGATTAACGCCGGTCGGAGTGGCAACTTTTCTGCGGACGAATCAGAAGCGCGCTGGCTGCCCCTTAAACGTCGCGTCGCCTCAGCGCTTTATGCAGATCAGCACTTTTCAGAGATGCCCTAAGAAGTTGCTTCTCATGTCCTGAACTGGGACTGCCGTTTTCAGTCCGTTTTTTTAAAAAAAATATTTTGTAAACTGGAGCGGGTGACACCCTCCTTTCCACAGTGTAATAGTCTGAAACAAATGCAAATGATGCTGCATAGAGTAGAGATTCGCGGCCGGTGAACTAGGATCCGTCCTCTATCCCCAAATATCTGCAATAAAACGACGTGGGTGTATAGTATCATGCAGCGCTGATTTGTTCCCCTCTTCGGTGACTCTGATCCGGGAAGGAGTTCCGCTAATTCTTTGGCCCAAATCCAACAAAGCATTTAAACCTTCTGGAGAAAGTAGCCGTTTCAGGAAACGGTCTCCATAATTTAAATCGGTATTTCTCAACCTTAACTTTAAGATGTATGAACTTCAACTTTCAGAATTCTGGGAGTTGAAGTCCACACATCTTAAAGTTGCCACGGTTGAGAAATACTGATTTAAATAAGCGTGTTTAGAAAAGCCTTTCTTATCCAGATATCATTTCCCCAAATCCCTAGCTAGGATGAGCAAGTTATGCTGGCTGAGTTGTATGACAGTATCCTACACATTTGAAGAACACAAAAAGATGGGGAAGGTTAATCTAGTAACATAGACGCTGTGAGAAGATGGGATCACTATGTAAGAACTTTGTATGCTGTTTGCCTTTCCCATTTTCTCTGAGATGCAAGACAAAAACCATCCCATATCATTCCAGTCCTGATATTTAGAAAGTTGGAAGGGAAGAACCCTGGACCAAGTATTAGTGACTGGACTGGAACTGCAATTCAGAATGTTCCAATAACGTCTGATGTTAAGAACTACTTGCCAGAAAAAAATGATAGTTCTTAATCACAAAAATATAATGTCAATATGTCGTGCATGTATGCCACTCGGTGTAATAAGTCCAGCATATGGTGGGGTTTTCTCATTTTTTTTCTTCACTAACTCCAAAAAGGAACTAGAATTAAGATTTCAAAATATTTGGATTCATTTTTATTCAGTAACCAGATATCACTAAACTCTCTGACACATGTTGGGTGGCTGCCAAGAAAGAAAGAATTCAAGAATTTGAAATGATACGTTACTAAATTCTAATAATTGTTTGGGCTATGATTTTTGTCACTGCGGTCCACTGCAAAAAAGTTTTACTATGCAGTCATGAACCAGGATTGATTGTGTTTAGGCATCCATGCTTGACTTGCTGAAATGACAGATTTTGGGCATTTCACTCTTCTCTTCAGCACATCCAGTTCTTATAGCTGAAAGGCTGAACTGTTGAGATTATCATAAACCTTCTAAGCTTTATATTGATCAATGTAAGGAAAACCATGTAATCCTTGACAACTCTTAAGATTTGAATGGAAAAAAAACTTCTGAGGAAAGACTGTCTATTTCTGCGTATGTGAATAATCATACATAATGTCTGGAAAAGCAAAACAGAAGATGTAAAGTTATAGTTCCTCATCTCTATTATTTAATAAGAAAGTCACATGGGTCAGGGAGTCATAAATATATGTCTTGTAAAATAAATAATCCACTCCTCCAACTCATTGTGGGAGGGCAATTTTACCAGTTTATAACAAAATTATAATGTAATAATAACATAGTCAAGCCTGCTATAATCTGTGACTTTCCAGTTGCCTCCAAAACATTATTAACCATCTTCTTTAAAAACAATTTTCTTCTCTGACTTATTGACAGAAAATCCATTTTCTCACATTCAACCAATTCGTATTAATGTGCTTCCAGATAACATAGAAAACTGACATTTTGCATATGTAAATCAGTTCCATGCTATAGAATTAGAAGGAGAAACATGTGATTTTCTCACAATAGAACATGCACAGTAAGACCTTAGAGGCAGTGTGATGTAATGATTTCAGCACGATGGTAAAATCTAAGAATCCAGTGACAGTTCAGCCATGAAGCCTACTGGGTAATTGGATAAATCATTCAGACTAAGTTACCTCAAAGTGCTATGAGGATTTTTAATGGAAGCTACCCAGAGCTGTTTTAGACTTGGGCAGCCTCTAAATCTTGTAAATAAAACAAAATAAATGAAACAGGAACAGAACACAATGAACACACTCTAAACTTCTTGGTAAGCAGGAGGAAAGTAAAGGCAATACTGTAAAACTTTAATGGATGCAAATGTAACAGATGGGTGAAAAAGATAAATTTGTGTTTGGACTTCATATTAATTGTTTATTAAAATGTATTTTTTTAAACCACCGAAAAGCCAAAACTCTCTGGGAAGTTTACAATAAAACAGACTAAAATACAATCTGAATAAAAACATATCGATGATATTAAATAAAATACAAATGTATGAAATGAATCAAGCAGAAGCATGGCAGTAATAGCAATTAAAATACAACTTAATATAAAAAGGTCTTCAAAAGGTAAAGGTTTCCCTGTCCAATCATGTCTGACTCTAGGACACAATGCTCATCTCTGTTTCCTGGCTGAAGGAGCCAGCATTGAAGATGTTTTTCCGTGGTCATGTGGCCAGCATAGCTATGCACCAAAGATGCAGGGAACACTGTTACTTTCCCACAAAGTGATACCTATTAATCTACTCGCATTTGCATGCTTTTCAACTGCTAGGTGAGCTCACCCCATCACGTAAGTCTCGAGTCTCGTACCTGGGCTGTCAGCTTTCCAGCTGAGAAGCTCAGTATGTCTAACCACTGAGCCATTGTGTCTCTTTTAAAAATTTGGTACCAAATTGATGCTAATGTACCCAACACAACAAACAAGTGTATTGTTTCTAAAATCTTTCCAGGCTACTGATATAATTCCCACATTATGTCATTTCACATCATTTGTGTAATTATATAATTGGTATTTTTAAATAATTATATAATCTAATTAAAATTATACAATTAAACCAATTATGCCATGTGTATCAATAGCATGCATTTGGATTTTAATGGATATTCAAATTTAATGGACATACTTTCCCTCAACGTGGTCTGTTGAATCAAGCTTGAATTGTAAATAAATAAAGCAGTCACCATATGATGATTAAAGATTGTTAGATTTAAACTGCTTTTATACACCCACACCCACACATGACACTTACACATACAGTGATAGAGGAGACAGAAATACTCTTCACCAGTAGCAATTTCTAGAGAAGATACACATTTTTTTACTCTTGCAAAATCAACTGTTCAGGCAACAAATGTATTTTTTATAGCATGGTTTTGCATGGTCTAGAGTTTACTTGTGATTTGTTGATGAATTCTAGCTTACAACAGTTTTCTATTGTAATAAATGTATTGTCTTTCAGGTTGTCATTGGGCTCTCTTGGAATGACTAGGGATGTCAGAGGATTGGGCATCTGTCCAGCCAATACTGGAATTTGGGGTTGAGATCTTTATTTCATCATAGAGACCTGCTTTTCTAGTATAGAGAGATCTGTCCCTTAGATTTGGAGAAAGGGTCGCATTTTCCTTGGCATTTTTTAAAGCTAGCCATCCAAATTCAGGACAAAATTTATCTTATGAGAACAAAGGAAATCATCCCCAAGTTTGAATGTTATGGAGCTGATATTCTACTGACATTTCAGACAGCTAAATTAGAGCTGAAGGGATTTTCAATGAAAAGTAGGCAGGGAAGAGTGGCTCTATAATGTTGGCCAAGATGTCTAGCAAGAACAGTATTACCAAGTCAGTTACAGAGTTGGAAGGAACCCCAAACCTCATCTAATCCAATGACAGTTTTTTCTCCATCATAGTCTGCCCCTAATCTGGTCTTTCATCTCTTCCAGTGGTCCACTGCTAGATCATTGTATAGATTTTATAGTCAGCTCACTTCTCAAATCCACTGTTCAGGTGGGAGGGAAGGATCTGACATGTTCAGTGGAGCTATAGCTCCATATGTGTCCATATATCTTAGGTAACCAAAGTCCTGGCTGTAGTGGCAGATACAGTACTTGGTATACACAGAATAAAGAAAGCAGGCAGGAGTTCACTTTCTCTATTTTCATCTTTCTTCATCTAATGGGTCTCCAGAAAACTTGCTAAACTAGTGGGAGCTTCAGAACTGCTTTAGAAGCAACTAATTAAGTGCTAGATAATCCCATATGAAGGTTTTTTTGAAAAAGTCTACTTGAGAAGAAAGAAATGAGAAATGGTCGATCTGGGAATAGTGAAACACAGCAAGACCAAGAAGAAAAGGAGGCTCCAGTGTTTCCCATAAGAATCCACTGATTGGATCCACACATTAACTATAGAAATAAATTGTTTGGTTTTGACATAGCATGTATCAATCTAGCCAAATGGGGTTTATTTAAAATACAGGATGTAAACTGGAATGGGTGAGTGGGTTGGGGCTTTGGGTGTTTAAGGATAGAAGACATTTTTTTGTCAGGGATCTGATAAAAGAGTAGAAATTGATTTGAACATAGTGATTTTTTTAAAATTATCACTTTCAAAATGTTATTATTTTAACTTCTGAAATTCAGTGACATGATTTCAGAATTTGTGTATGAAACATATAAAGTGGGCCATCTAAGGCATACAATTGGTCAACAATAGGATTTCCTTGCTATTTTCAAATTTGAATTTCCCTATATAGGAATTTATCCTGAACTTACTCCTTCCCTGTAACGTAGGAACCAGTCATTAATTAAAACAAATAAAAATAACTTCACATCATATCAAGTTTATCTTGTTAACTGATATCCAATTTTATTGTTGTTGTTCAATTGTTTGGTTGCCTCCAGTTCTTTGTGAGTGGATGGAATTCACATTGTATGAAATCTTATAGAATACTTATTGTATTCATATACTATTAATACAAATTAAACAGATCTATGGCCTAGTAATTAAGTAGTTTTCTATCTGAGATGGCATGCTTGGCCACAGAATTGTTGCCAACCCTATCTGGCTATAAAATAGGAATAAATGCTGAAACAAAATCTCCAATTAAAATAATACAGAACAAAGTTTTAAGAATATCTATTCCAAACTGTTTTTTAAGTATTAAAGTAATAATGAAGAGACTTGTGAAATATATTTGGTGCCCTCTAATGGCTTTACTGGGACATAATAGTATGTCACACAAACAAAGCATCTGCTGCCTATCATTAAATTATGTTTTATCCAGTCAATATACTAAATTTGGCAGCTACAACAGTTTTTCTTTTTTTCTAATATTTCTAATACTAGTAACTTTATTGGTGGTTTTGAGGTACTATACTATATTTTGAGGTATTATATTATAAAGTGACACTGACATAATTTAGCAAAATGTTCGTATTATATTAATATTCTATTGATGTGCATAGTTCCATTCCTTTAAATTACTGCAGTACATTTATAGAGATCTGCTGTTGGAAAACATTAGGAATTAGAGCTTAGAATCATAAAATCATAGAAGTAAAAGGATCATTAAAGGTTATCTAGTCCAATCAACTGTTTAGCATAGATTCCACTAGACTATCTGTTAATAGGTTATCATCCAGCCTGTTTCAAGACTTTCAGTGAAAGGACTCAACATTTTCTGTGACTATTTCACAACTTGACTGCCCTTCCTGATGTTTAGCCTTCTTCTTTCTTATTTAAACCTTGATTCTAGTCCTGCATTCTCACTCAACTAAGATTAAATTTTCTCATTGTTTTATGTGACAACCTTCAGCTATATGAAGAATTCTATTATATTTCCTCACAATTATCTAGTTGCCCAGATTTATCTCACATGTACAGAACATTTTCATTGTTCTATAGTTGTGCCTATCATTTTTCTCAGCCAGAGGATACTGTTTGAGGACAGAGTATAGACATCAGGTTGACAGTTGCTCAATATAGACATGAGGCTGATAGTTCAATAGTTTTCTAAAGCTTTCTTCTTCCCATTTTTTAAGATAGGGATTGATTTCCTTAAGTTTTCTTGGACCTCACTAGTCCTCCAAGAATCCTCAGAGATTATTGAAAGGGTTCTGTAATTACCTCTCCCAGTTCCTTCCATACTGTTGGAGGTAAATCATTTGGCCGTGGAGAAATGAATTTGTTTGGATAGGCTAAATTCTCTAACCTTCTCTTTGTCTATAGCAAAAGCACTTAGGCTTGTATATCACCTCACAGTGCTTTACAACCCTCTCTAAGTGTTTTACAGAATCAGCATATTGCCCCCAACAATCTGGGTCCTTATTTTATTGACTTCGGAAGGATGGAAGGCTGAGTCAACCTTGAGCCGATGAGGCTCGAACTGCAGAATCAATCAGCAGAATTAGCCTGCAATATTGCATTCTAACCATTGCGCCACCACAGCTCATATCCTATCCTAAACTTCCCAGCAGAATAAACATTATCAGACAAGGTTCAATTGCTCTCCTGAGAAAATAATATTTTTTTGGCATTCATTATTGCCCTGAATTTCTTATGTGATTTAGCACTCAGTTCAAGATAAACTTTAGTGATGGCCTCAGCAGAGACAACACTTAACTGACATTGTCTGAACTTAGAAGTTAAGCAGATTAATACTAGGGAGAACAGACCAGAGTAAGAATGTTTTTTGAAATTAATTCTTGAAATTAATAAACTTCCAACTAAGAAATTGCCTAGAGGTACAGTTAATCTGATGGAAGTAAGCAATTATTTAAAAAAAAAGATGAAGAAAAAATAATACAGCTGGGTTCTGCAGATGACAGAAACTTGGAGATATTTTTTCTCATGCAGAAAAAATCATAAATGTCTGGTAGCATTACCTTTGATTACTGAAGTGAGTAGGAAGAGCAGCTCATTTGTACTTTCCTTCACAATAGGAAGATAGCATTGTTTCATCTATTTTCAATAAACAACTATTGTATTTGACAAAATCTAAACAGTTACATGTATAAAAAATCTTATTCTAGTAACAAGGCCAAGTGGTGTCCTTAATGGAGGCCAAATTAAGGAAAGGAACTGGTGAATTTCCAGCTTTCATTCTTTTTTCTCACAAGCACCACCACCTCACAGAAATCACCATCAATCTAACATGAAACAGACGGTTTAGATATATGTTCATAATAGCTAATTTAGCTAGTCAAATTGCACAACTAATCAGGGCCATGTGCTAACAGGCATCATGAGAAAGCAGGACAGAGGTCACCCGCAATCTTCCCAACTGCTCCTTGTTTGCTACAGGTCAGCTGGGCTGTCTTGAAATTGTGCTAAACCTGTATTCAAAAGCAGCCCAGTTAACCAGTCATAGGCACAGAGTGGGAGTACAGAGTAAAGCAGGAGAAAGCTTCTTTATGTTCCTCTCAAATCCTTCTCTAAGAGATGCATGCAGAAAGTAAAGTGGGCTAGTTTCGCTAGTTCAGGTTTACAAATCAATGATTGCATGATGAAAGTAAGTTAGCGCCATCGTTCTACAAAGGCATAATGAATCATTGATCAAAGGCGTGACGAATTGTTGATCAAAGGCTTGTTAAACATGAATTAGCATCAACCTTGAGTGCTGCAACAAATGTTAGCAAAGAACCCTATTTTGATTTTAAGGCTGGAAGCTCCCAGAAATAACCAAAGGACACATACACTATAATGGACTTTCCAAATCATATAGTTGAGGTTAGTCTTCACATTAATAACTTCAACCACGCTAGGACACCTAACATTGTGAAAGTTGGAATGGAGTGGGTAAAAGGATACATCTTTCTCCTAAGAGAGACATTAGCATCCATGGTGAGTTGGACAAACAACTTGGAATCTGCAGCAGAATGAGAGAGTTCCATGAAGCATTGCCAGATCCATGAAGATGACAATTGCAGTATTCTTTCCTGAATCCTCCAATACAAAAACTATAAGAATATGGGAAATAGGCCAGCAGAAACAATGGAATACAATGGAATACAAAGAGGTTTTTTTCCCTACAAGTTTATTTATTAATTTAATAGGCAGAAAATAGAACTGGGAGTTCTGCTAAAGACTATAAAATTGTTTAAATTATATTTAAAATATTGTTATTGAACTGTTGAACTGTTTCAGTTTTATAAATTCTGGAAGCCAGTAAATTCATTTAAGATGATGTTGTTATTTTCCAAAGTTTATTAAAACAGATGAACAGTTGTTTAATCTTTAGCATTTTTTCTTCAATTTCTATGACAAAACTTTATCCACCCGTTCACAAATATTTAATAATGTAACAATAAAAACTCGATAATTTAGTCTACCAACTATCCACACTAGATTTTGCCCTTTTTTTGAGATAAAAATATATTTCCACAAGTTTCTGCTCTTGACATCTCACTAAACGGTGCGGGATTCACTTCATCTGTAATGTATGAAATTCAGACTCCATATTTAAATGTTACAAACACAGTCACAATCAATATAATAATGGTTGCTATAGTGGATGTGACCAATGACATCCACCATCTTTCTGGAGCATCTACTGGTATAACAGCTGGAACAACAAACAAGGAGAAAATGGAATAAACCATAGCACATTGCAGAATAAATTCAGAAATAATTTTATTTAATTGCATCACCACTTATTAGGAGTTAAGCCTATAGAAATCTTTACTATCATGGTCTCATGTGAGATATCCAGTTGTCTCCTACTTGGGCTACCATTAAATTTATATCTTATTAACTTTGATGATTGTATTCCCATGTCATATATATTGATTTTTAAGAGAGGAGGAAAATTTTATTCTCAAACCCTATAATCTAGCTGTGGAATGTGTTGCCATAATATGTGGTGTTGGACTGTGGTTTAGACATTGAAACCAATTTTGAAACATAAAAATACCCTAACAAAGAAAATAATTAATTAACGGAAGTAAGAACTTAAGAATAATTGTGCTTGATCAGGCCAAGATCTTAGTTCAGCACTTGTTTTCAAAGTTCTCCAGGGTGCTTACAAGCATGGAGACATACCTCTCATCTGAAATTGTTATCCTGCAACTAGTTTTTCAAAGCCACATTAATAGGAATTATCATGACTTGTAGTAATAAATTCATGGGGTAAGGTGAACTGTGTGAAAAAAATACTTTATTTTATATTTTCTATATGTCCTCCAATCAATTATATCAGACGACTGATGGTCCTAAATGTTTTGAGAGGGAGAAAAATTATGCCCTACCCATTTTCTCCATTCCAGGCAGGATTTTATACACTTTTTATCATGTTCTCTCTCAAATGCCTTTTTCCCAGATACCTCAAGTATTCTAGATACCTCAAGTATTCATCAGAAAAGTGTATTGAGTTCCCTTAATTATTTTGATTAATTCCATCTGCACTTTTTCTATAATATTGTATTTAGATGTATAATATTTTTCAGATGCAGTACCTAGAATTACACATATTGCTCCACATGAAGACGTACTGTAAATTCTATAAATTTGTATACAATATTGTCATTCTTATTTTTAAAACACCTAATGATTTCGAGTATGAAAATTGCCATTTTCATAGATTCCAAACACTGATTTAACACTTTCATTGTGTTGTCTCTGAAAAAGGCAATTTTCCTGCTTAGTTACAGATAGTCTGGACCCCAGTGAATGTATGTAGGGATTTTTGCTCCAATTTGTATTATTTACTAAAAAACAAATGCATTTGCCATTTGCTTGACTATTTAGCTAGCTCAAAGAGATGCTTCTGGAGTTCTTTGCAATCACGTTTGCTTTTATCTCCCTGAATATCTTCTGCACACTTGGCCAGCATGTATGGACAAGTTAAGCATGGTCCTAACAGAGGTCTTTGAGAAACTCTTTTCCTTACTTATCTCCCCTGAGAACATTGCCCAGTTATGCTACTTTTTGTTGATGTTGTTCGAGAAACCTGAATGTATTAATGAAGATAAAAAAAATATGCAATTAGGAATAAGGAAGTAATTCACCTAAAGGGGTTTTGCAGATCCATGAAGCATTATAGGAACAGGGAACTGTCACAAAGTGACTTTCTCTAGGCAGCATCTGAAGGCACAGTTCCTCAGTGTCTGTTAGAACCCTAAAACACAAAATGACAAAATGAATTTTTATCAGTCTTACATGGTTTTTACATGTAAAACCAACTCTGTATAGCCAATCATAATACTATAATTTAACATTTAGCACTGGAAGATTTTTCAAATATCCCTGTCCCTTTAGTCCTATGAGGTTTGATCTAACAAACAAAAAAGATCAAAACACCTCTCCATCAGCAATCAATATCCAGATATGCACAAATTAACTTCAAGATTAGCATTCAACCAACAATCAAGAAGTAAACAATACCCCAGTCAAAGAACTGTCAAACAAGCAAACAGTAAACAGCCCAACCAAAGATCCTCTAAGACCACCCCCACCAACATTGACAGGACAAGCTAGTAGAATATAAACTGACAACAAACCCCACTCCTTACTAGCACTGATGATGTTATTTAGTTTGGGTAATGAAACGTCTGTAAGAAAACAACCAAGCTCAGACGTCCAGTCTCTTCATCTTAATATGGAACTTCCTTAATAAAACCCCCCAATAAACCAACCATTTGAAGAGACCTATCAATAGGTTCTTTTGCTTGGGGTTTTATTAAGGAAGTTCCATATCAAGATGAAGAGCTTGGACTTCTGAACTTTTTGTATGAAAGATGGAAGGAACAAAGTTCTTTTTTATAGGAAGTAGAATGACGGGGAGACCCTAATTATTTTTAGTCAAGCATAAACCAATTCCCTTTTGGGGAAAGGTTAAGAAGTTGCTAGGTCTGCAGTTGTTGAGAACCCTGTAAGAAACAGATCATTGACCTTTTTCACATTAAATCCAGCCTGGGCATTCGGTGTGATTGCTTTTGTGAATTATCCGACCCAGACAGGAGAATGTGACTGCTTTGTGTGGGTCATTCTTAATTTCTCAGCTGCCTTTGATACCTTGGACCATGGTGTTCTAAAGGTTGGAGGGAAGAATGGGGAGGATACGGAGGAAATAGTTCCAGTCAGACTGGGAAGAAAAATATAACTATCTATTGTTGTATTTTACAGAGTTTTATATAACCCCTCCTATAAAACATGTACCCAAAGTCACTATAGAAGCATGTCAACTTGTGTCATAGAGCTATGTATTATCAGTATCTTGACAATACTCCTCCCAGTCATTGCAGACTATTAGGAACTGGATTGGGGACAAAAATTCTTTAATTTAATCATAGCAAGCCAGATTGGCCTGGATGTGGCCTTTTCTTATTCAAGAGAATCCTAAGAGTGTAATTAACATACCCTAATTTCTATACATGAGAACAATTAAATAAAAACACACAGTCCATATGAAGACAATTGGTTAGATTTACCTTTCTGTTATCTTTTCTTCCACTGTTGGCAGCATTCTTTTCGGGAGGAAAGCTGGGCCAACTGCATGTAGCCAAATTTTTTCAGAGATTATTTCAGCAAGCCAATTCTGCAGTTGATGAACAGAGTCAATAGGAAAAGTCATGATGTCTAAAAGCCTCCAGCAGTCCAGCAAGTCATACGAGATAAATTTCAGCCACAAACATTTTTCAGCCAATAAAATGTATATGGCATAAATGGGTACTTTCCAATCAGTTAAAATGGTACCGAATAACTATTTCTGGGCCAAGAACTCATTCAGTCTTGTATAGCATGACCAGTATAACTCATATGGAATATATTAAATGCAATTGCTTAATTAGTCATTACAATACTCTCAGTATATTAATACGTGCATTGCAGTATGTCATTAGTTGGTAGTGGTGGCAACTATATGTTGGTCTTGCAATGCAGAGATACTAGTTTGCACTGTATAGCATGAGCATGTTTGAGGTAAAAAAATGGTTGGACATGCAGCATATTAGCCAAAATGACAGTATCATCATCTTATTACTAGCAGAAAGGTTAGCGATCTAGTTTATTTCTTTTCTATTTTATTAAAAAGGTTTATACGAAAACCTCAATTAATTAAATCCATAAGAGAAATGGTGGCCAATACAATATCTATGGGTCTGTTGAGTATTTGATACACATATACGAATTAACAAATTAAATGAAAGAGAAAATAGATATAGCATGTGTTTCTTAAACTAAAAGAATGAATAAAATGGATATGGGAGAAAAGGAAATAAAATGAAAAATAGAATAGCCTCAAGAAGAGAAAGTATTAATCTAGTAAGAAAAACTCATCAAGGATAAATTAAACTCCTAAGAGAATGAAAGGGAAATGTCTATAAGGAACAACGACGCAGTGGCTGCTTGGAATGAACTTTGAGCTTATCTTATCCCAGTTAATCAAGAATTAAACTATGTAGTAATATGCAAGAGGTTTAAAGTTCCATAATTTCTCTTTCATAAAGCATCTTTGAGAAGATATGATTTGCTTTGGAAAATGGACCGAAAGGGGGGGAAAATACTCGCAGAGCACTTCATTTATTTTCCTCAAAAATATCTCCACTAGGTGGCTCCAGAAATTCCAGATCTGCATTCAAAAGTTAGACATCATCTCTGATAATACTTAATTGGTATTCCCTAATTATTACTGGAAATAAAGAACAACCTTTCCTCAAAGCTGCTAAAAGCAAAAGAAAGCAACACCAGTCGCAATTCAAGTATTTGCATGTCAAATCACTAAAGCAAACCAAGGAAAAAAGAAATAAATAAAACATTAGCTCTTGTAAAGAAAGTAAACTTTCCCTTCCCTAAGGGTTCCTTGCAATTATTTGCAATATAATATGATGAAGATGGAGTTTGGTAACTTAAAGGGGAAGGATGTGTGTGTGACAGTTTAAAAGCTAATTCCAATTAATACAGAAGCAATGTGAAATTAAAATATAAACAGATGCATAAAAACAGAATGTTTCCCAAATAAGTATGAATGGGTGCACTGTACAGCACTCTATGTTTTTCATTGTTTTCTTCATATAATATAGATTGTGGAAACAAATGTTATTTAATTATTTCAATTTATTTTCTGCCTATTTATTTATTATTCAAATTTATAGTCACCCATATGACTCTGGGAGACAAACAGTTAAAACAAATAGAAAAACAGCAAAAAGAATTTCAAATAATTTTAAAACAAGAAAAGAACAATACAAAAGCATCCAAAAATCATCATAAAATACATAAAACTCATGCGGTATTCCCATTCATCAAAACAATATATTTTACTTATATTGTATACAGCAAAGCATTAGAAATAAGTTTAAAAAGTATTAAAAACAAATGTTAAAAACAGGATAATCATTATCCTATTTTTAAAAAAAATATTTGTGACATATGCCTAAATCATTTACCCTTTCTTGAATGGTAACCAAGGTTATGAGTTCGGCTTCTTTGAATTGGCTGCACATGTATTCTGCATCATTTTTATTGATCACTCCAAATGTAGGAATATAATAACAGTTTTTATTGAAGTATATCCAGGAATGGTAGCAAAATTTGCTTTTCAGTTCTTAAAAAAAGAAAAAATGTATATACCTGATCAACATTCATACAATATTTGTTTAAAATAAATTAACATGTTATGAAAGTATCAGTGAAGGGAATGTACTGTGTATGATTATTTGTATCTGTTAGGTTTTCTTTATATAATTTCTTGATTAAAATATGATACTGTATAATACTAAACCAACTTATTTAATTTAAGAGTGGGTATCTTCTTCCCGAGAATCTATTGCATTCTTCCAAGATCATTCCCTGAACATGCAACTGAAACTTTGTGGGATAAATTCTGATTTTTCACAGAACATTTTTTTTCTTTCTAAAACAAGTGAAATCTAAAAAATACCACCACCACCACGAAAAGAATGAAAACATCTACCCCATTTACTTCTATGATACCCTCGTCACTTGCCATGGTCACAATGGTTTCTAGAGATGAAAACAACTTAAAATGAAAGTGGGGGATCCTGGTTGCAAGCAATATTGGACAAGATATAAAACAAAGCCATATTTTCTAAAATACGTTGGTGAGTTGTATTGCAAAATTAAATCACTAGGAGAAAACAATACGATGTTCTCTCTTTTTCTGATACTGGTGACTGTTGACACAGAAACATAGCAGGCCACACTGCCCTTATGTATAAGAACAAGTTACTTGTAATTAGAGTTTTTTTTTACTCTGAAGCGTTCACACATATGGATTATATTTGAATCTCCATATTTGTGGGATCTTAGTTCACAGATTCTTTTTTTTCACAGTGTCAGTAGCAATTAAGAGTCAGAAACCAATAAGGAAACCAATACATTATTTTTGAGAGAAAGATAAACCATAAGCACCATTCACTTAAAAAAAATTATAGGTAGCCTTGACAAACTCAAGTGGTGAAATACCAATGGAACAATTTACTATTAAATGATGATAGGGAATTATAATTATATACAGATTACAAAATCAGAATATATAAAAGAAACCATTTACCAAAATAGTAGTACTCACTAAATTTACAGAGATGCATATTTTTTTTTTCTGTACATATTAATTCTTCAGCACATTCTCCTGTTAATCTGTTGCATGGTCTATCTTTTGGGCATTCTGGACAAATTTTCTGACAATAGGATCCATAACGTCCTTCACTGCAGGCTGAAAACATACAAAACACAAACTGATATTAATAGATAAGTCTAGACCTCTACAGACTTTTGTTTTCAAAATGGTGACTGCTCTACTAATTTTTGATACGCATGCAGTGCTCTATGGTTCATATACTTTTGACTGAAATTGAAAGGGGCAATAATAATATTAGAAATACTAATTCACTTTGCTCCTGCTGCTACAAATACTTGTAACTTAAGGACAATTCAAGCTTTATTCCAAAGCTTAGAATTTATCAAATGCTGTCAGGATATCTGTGGTTTCAAGAAAAGCTGCTTTTTTATAAAGTTTGGTGTAAGTTCAAATAATTCTGTCAATTGTTTTGACAAATCCATTATTAAAGTTCCTAAAACTCCAAAAATAGACACCTTATAATAAAGAAACTCCACCCTCATTTCATAATAACAGTGTAACATATTTTGCACAATATATTTTATTAATATAATTGTGTGCTTGTTTAATCAAATATGGTTAATAGCAATAGCAACAACACTTAGACTTATATACCGCTTCACAATGCTTTACAGCCCTCTCTAAGTAGTTTACAGAGTCAGCATCTTGGCCCCAAAAATCTGGCTCCTCATTTTACTGACCTCAGAAGGATGAAAGGCTGAGTCAACCCTGAAAATCAAATTGCGGAACTGCTGGCAGCTGGCAGTCAGCAGAAGTAGCTTGTAGCACTGCATTCTAACCACTGCGCCACTATGGCTCCTAATCATATATTACTGTACCTTTTTATATAGAACTACTCCTCTACATGTAAAATAACATGCTTAATTTCATATGTTCTATCTTTAATCAAATATCATGCTTTATTAGGGCATACATTATACCGGTTGTACTTACTGTAAGTGGAGAAATAAATTAACAGATAATGAGCCAAAGCTGGATCTACTATGGAATTTCCTTTAAATTCACACATCAACTCCAGTAATTCTGTTACATTCGCAAACAGTTTGCTATTTTACAAAACAGTTTAGCTATTTTGATCCATTAATTCTAATCCTGGAGAATATGACCTTTAAGGGATACATGAATGAGTTTTTTTCTAATCAAAATATACTCAGCCCTTAACCATCTTGGATAGACATCTCTGAATCCATCACTATTTGTAACATTCTATTAAACTATTATGTCCAAAGTTTTATCTTACTACTAAGGTGGCTTAAAGCAGAATAAAAGGGAAATACTGCTTTTTGTGATCAAGACATAACACACCTTTTAATACTGTATAAGACTTTATTAGCATTTTTAGCAGTGGCAATACTGCTAAATTATACTAAGATCCACTAATATCCTTACATTATATGTGCGTGACCACATCAGATTTCCACCAATACCTGTGCCTTTTACTTTTTAAAAAGCTTAAATACAAAATTTTATACAACCTCCATCAAACTTCTTCATCCAGGTCTTAGCCTTTTAGTCTTTTGAATCTTGATTCTGTTTTATTCATTTATTTATTTATCTGTTGATTTATTTGTGCAATTTATATCTCAATTCCATATATTGGGCAGCTTATAGAGTTAAAAGCCCAAAAGCCAATATAAAAATAACCAACTTTTAAAATCACAAAAAATATTCTGCAAGAGGGTGTATTCAAGCTCACTAACATAACACTACTACCAAATCTACGAGCCAGATGGCAAAGTCATGTCTATTATTTATAACCCACTAAGAATAACAAGGCTCATGGCATGGCTGTGCAATATTTAAGACTTCCTTCATGATTGATACCAAAACAGTAATTACAATATTTTTTCAAACCATAATTTCAGCTTAGTAAACACATATCAGTACAACATAATATATATTCAGAATGAGAACATCTCTACCAGCAGAAGGTAAAAATTCTAAAATGGCCAAGTATTTTCAATCATCAACCATCATGGCAGTCACAGACTCCAATTGCTGCCGAATTTGAGATCAATTGCTTTGTTGTGGACATGGAGATGTTTAATCACTGCTCCTATGTTCTTGCTTCTTTTATACACCTTTTTTTCAGGACATCATAGACAGATGGCAGAACTTGATCACCCATTTTGAAGATTTGAGTCTCTTTTGAATATATCAATTTTATCTCCTCTCAATTTCTATATATTGTAGCTTTATGTTGTCCCTCTTAAAGAGACACTGAGAACAGGTTATATGGGTCTGATTAGATAATATTTCTTGATCATACTACAATATATATCATAATATATATTAGATCAAATGAACATTTACCAGTTTTTATGTATGCAGTAACCTGTTTTGATTTAGCTGAAACCAGTTCTTTACCACTGACTGGTCGGTACTTCTTTTTCCAATAACTAATTCCGGTGCATTTTTTTTCTAAAAGGCAGGCTGACTTTGCATATTCCTTATTTTCATAGGTTCTTTTACTCAATGGAAAGATAAGTATTTTTTTAGAGTATTCCCAAAACATGTCGGTATCTAAAATATTTAAAAAAAACACACACAATTCAATTGATTTCTTTTGTTTTACTTAGAAGAATGCTTCTCTCTTTCATAGTGTTTCTATGAAAATACATATTTTCATATATCTTCAAAGATATATGAACCATCAATGTAAAATTGCACATTTTATTTAATCATTTATTTATTCAATTTCTATAGACGCCAAACTCAATCAAGTAACTCTGGGCTGCTTACAATTCTAGAATTATAAAACAATTAAAAAAACATTAAAGCGGTAAAAACATCCATACAATAAATAAATAGAAATAGCAGCTATAATGATTAATCAGTTAACAGTAAAGCCAAGTAATGAGGCTCTTAATACATTCTGAATCTTATGCCCAGGTACATAGCCAAGTTTTTAAAGCCTTACAAAAAGCCAGCAGGGTTGGGGCCATTTTAATCTCCAAGGAAGGAGTATTCCATTAAGAGAGATTAGAGCAAGGAAGATTTTCCTGCATTGTCCCTTTCTGAACAGTCTAATGCTGCTGCTGCAGTAGCCAATACACATTTTACACCGAGCAACACATATAAAATGGAAAGAAGTACTTTGAGTAAGCTTGACTTGCCACATTACAGTACATAGGAGTACTTTGAGTAAGCTTACTCAAAGTACTCCTATGTACTGT
>JANHFL010007789.1:28736-39895 GCA_032468155.1 Oxyrhabdium leporinum
AGACAAAAACAATCAAATTTATATATATTCCCAATTTAGCACATTTATTAAAGCAGGGAAGGGGTCAGGAATGTTTAGCTATGTCTGTGTGTGTATGTGTGTGTATCTCGCTTGAGGAGGGTCTCCCCACGTGTGCGCACCCTCGGCCCCGCCACAAGGAGAGCTTGCCAGCTTGGCCCAGCTTTGCTTTCCGAGAGAGTGCAAGAGAGAGATACAGACACAGACACAGATACAGAGAGGGGAGAGACTGTCTTTGATGAGAGCACTCCAGCTTTCTCCGAGCCTGACCCCTGGGGTGGGCGTGTGAGGTTCGGCAGGGTCAGCCCCCTCTTCCTGCTGTCCTGAGCTTCTTAAAGCTGTGGCTGGGCGCTGCGGGGCTGTCCCCCTTTCCGGCATCTCCTCCTCCCAGATCCCATTCCCACCCCACTAGCCCTTGTGTTAGCAAGACTGATTGGTCGTGGCCGGGTCTGGCCAGTGTCTCGGTGCGGAGAGTGGATTGTGCATCTCCCCAAGAGACTGAGGCACGCCCAGCACCAACAAGGGCTGGAAGAAGCTCCAGCAAGAGTGAGGGGCTGGCTGCTTCTCCATCCCCAGCAGGCGCCCTTCTCAGGCCAGGCGAGGGAGGGGAGGGCAAGGGATGGGTCCAGCCGGTGATGGGACAGGGAGCCGCAGCAGAGGGCCCAAAGAGCCGCATGTGGCTCTGGAGCCACAGGTTGCCGACACCTGGCCTATGGGAAATTTGCCTGAAACCTGATACTTATTCAGATAACAAGATGAGAATTAGTATGATGTAGTGGCTAAGGTGCTTAACTAAAACTGGGGAGAATTGGCATTCACGGATTTGTGCTTGCCACAGACTTTCTCAGCCCAATCTAACTTACAGAGTTGTTGCTGGGGAATGGAATGAAAGAGGCTAGACATATAAGCTGTCTGGTGATCATGAAGGAAAGGCAATGAATAAATATATAAAATAATAATGATATCCTGTTTCCAATAAAATATTCTTCAGAACTAAGTCAAGAATGAATCTAATTCAATATTCTATTTCCAATAGCTGACAATATCATCATGATCATGATCATCATCCCAGAGGAAGAAGGAAGATAATATTTCACTTATCCCTCAAAACCATAGAGAGATAATATATTGCTTCCTCCCTTTTAAGAATATATGTTTGGTTAAGATGACTACAATAGAATAGAAAAGAGTACTTTATTTGGCCAAGTGTGATTAGCCATACAAGGTCTCTGGCACAGAAGCTACAGAGAAAAGCAACAGAGTAACTCGATCAAGAGGGGGTAGCAAAGAAAATGATGATGATGATGTGGCTGGACTGGAAAACTTGGACTGGAAAACTATTGAAAATGTACCATGCTTTACACCCACAAAGTGACATCGACAGGTTGTACCTGCCAAGGAGAATAAGGGGGCAGAGGGCTATTGCAAATCCATCAAACTGTAGAAGAAGAGAAACAAAGTTTGAATGACTATGTAAACCAAAGTATAGAAAAACTGCTGGAGGCTGTGAAAACAGAGAACATTATAAAAACACCAAAATCAAAGGCAGAATATAAGGAAAAACAGCTGGATGACATTAAATGGATGGAAAACCAAAGCTTTGCTTGGACAGCACTTGAAAAACATTGAAGGAAAATGTGATAACTTGACATGGGCATGGCTTAAGATGGGAACCATCAAGAAAGAAACGGACGGTTTAATACCGGTTTAATACTTGCTGCTCAAGAACAAGCACTACAAACAAGCACTGACAGTCCAAACTGCCGACTTTGCAGTGACAAAGTTGAGACTGTTCCACATTTAATACTTTAATGCAGCAAAATCGCACAAACTGATTACAAAGCTAGACATGACCGAGTTGCTAAATTATGGTCATTATGTAAAAAATACAACTTACCTGTATCCGAAAAGTCATGGGAACATAAAGTGGAAAAAGTTGACAAAAATGAGAAGATGAAGATCTTGTGAGACTTTCAAATATAGACGGATCGTCATTTGGAATACAACATGCCTGATATCATGATTGTCGAAAACCGAAGCGTACAATTCATTGATATTGCTGTACCAGGAGACGCCAGAGTTGAAGAAAAAGAACTGGAAAAAATCATGAAATATCACGACCTGGCCATAATGGATGAAAGATGTAACAGTGATACCCATTGTCATGGGGGCACTTGGTACCCGTCTCTGCAAAGCAACGGAAGAAACAGCGCCCCCCCTCTGGTTACCTGCTACGAGGAGATGGCGCAGACTGACTATAAGCAACGGCATGACAAAAGCAAGAATGGGGCATTGGAAGATGTGCACGAAATATCATTTGCCTGCAAGCAAACTGGTGGGACCACGAAATAGACAAAGTCATAGAAAATAAAGAAGTTAAAGTGCTCTGAGATTTTAGAATTCAAACAGTCAAGCCTCTGCCATACAACAACACCCCAGACTTAACAATTGTCAATAGGAAAGACAAAAAAAGTTGGATAGTGGATGTGGTAGTACAGCAGAATAGAACAGAGAGAACTGCGGGGGGGAAAATCACAAAATACAAAGACTTGAAAATGGAAGCAGAACGTCTATGGCAAAGGAAAGCAGTGATACTACCAAGAGGGTAAGGATAGACACCTTGGGTGCAACCCCAAAACTCCTGGAACGCCACTGGAGCACCATCAAGATGGATGAAATTGCCACCAGTCAATTCCAACAGGCAGCTTTACTTGGAACAGCTTACATCCTGTGTCACTAGCTTTAAAACCATTAAACAACAACTGCCTATCCCAGGTCCTTGGGAAGGACTCGATAGATAATATAAACATCTGACTGACTGCAACCAATCATTCAAGTTACTGTGCTACTGCAGAAGGGGGCACTGAAGGAGAGGAGTGCCTGGGAGAAGAGGGCCAGGAGCATCATTGGGGGTGTGCCAGGCCAGTGTGCTTGGGGAAGATGCTCCATGTGTGGCCCCCATGACTGAGAAGACCCCTCTTGCTTCACTCTGAGAGGCGGTAAGAGCGGCTAGAGGTACATCTTGGAAATGGGTTTCTGGAGCAGGCCTGGAGTATATGGGCATAACCTCTGGACAAGGTTCAAGGTGCTTGTAAAACACTTAAGTGATTGGGGTACGAGAGCTGAGAGAAAATCATTTTTATACCCATGGCCATGAGTGACAGGAAACTTCCTTTGGCCTTCATTCAGGTGAGCAAGCAAAGTATAACAAACACTTCCTGACAGAAAGAGGCCATTTTCTTTGGCAAGTGCTGTGATCTGTTTAAAGTTAGGATGCTTGGGCTTGCCTGCCAGACAAATAGCCTACAGATAGTGATATTTTACAGTTAAATCCTGCTGTTTGTTCCTCGTTATGCTGCTAAATTCTCCAGGTTTAAGTCATTGTCTATGTTCCCGTCCCATCAGATGGTGACCGCCTTTACCTTCCTGCTTTCGGAGAGAAGCAGAAACAGACCTCAGATGGGTGGTTTGGTTTCTTATTACCGTTTTTGGGATTTCTGTGCAGATTGCTGATCTTGCAAACGAAGATACCCCTCAGCTGTACGTGGCATGCGGAAGGGGCCCTCGTTCGTCTCTGAGGGTCCTGAGACACGGCCTTGAGGTAAGAAGCCTCCTGAATGAGTGGTGGAGCCCCATCTGACAGACTGAGCCCAAAGTTAAGAATGGATTCTTTGCTTCAGTTTGTGCTGATCGACCAAAGTGCTGTGTTTCTTTCCTCCGTGTTTTGGTTGTGTCTCTGTGAAACAGACTTTTGATGACTCCTGTTGGGCTACAAGGCAGGGCCAGCTCCTGGCATGTCCTGGAGGGCGGGGGTTGGGGGGAAGGTTGGGATGGCTGTCACTGCTTGGGATCTGCCAGATTGAAGCACCTAAAGGCCCACGAGTCACTATTCCTTCCTGTATTTCTCTTGCTAAGATGTTGGATAAAAATGCCTCTCCCCCCCCCCCCCCAAAAAAAAAATCCCATCTATTTTTTTTCAGTTTTTTCTTCTCAAAGTTTTCTTTTCAAAGTTGTTTTCTTTTCAAAGTTGTTTTCTTTTCAAAGTTTTTTTCTTTTCAAAGTTTTTTCTTTTCAAAGTTTTCTTTTCAAAGTTTTTTGTATGTCTGGGATTTAGATGTATAAAAAGGAAGGAGGGCTTCCTTTTTATTTCATTTTCATTTTCACAGTTCGTCTGCAGCTAAGTATTGTTCTGTATCTTGCTAGGTGTCTGAAATGGCGGTCTCGGAGTTGCCCGGTAATCCTAATGCCGTGTGGACAGTGAGGAGACACATTGAAGGTAGGAAGAGTTCTTGCGTGTGGGGAACTGGGAAGGAGCGTGGCCCAGGTCGAGGCATCCGGGCACAGCTGCTCTGCCCACAACCCACTGTGGGGTAGTGTAGCGTCTCTCACCAACACTGCGTGGCACCACACAACTTGCGGCCTTTAGATTAGTCTGTGACTACCACAAGATTGGTAGGTCTAAGGTGGCTCCTGAAGCACCCGTGTCCTGGAGATGGCATTATCTGGACCATGGGGCTATTTCTGGGGCCCTCTTAGTCATTTCCCCTCCCTCCTCAGCTGCTTCGGTCCTGCCCTGCTCTCCCTGGCACTTAACTTGGAACCAATTCACACGCTCTATGTATTTATCACTTTATTCACCCGTTCATCTTGGGGATCAGGGCCAAGAACCAGAGCAGCTTGGCCAGACTGGACGGTCTGTTACAAGGGCAGCTCCAGAAATTTTTTTGTTGGCTCCTGTTATAGACTGTGACTGCTTGTGTGCTAAACTTTTTGTCAAAGCATTTTGAATGCCTCTAGTTGTGACCATAATATACCTCAGGGCTTCATCTTGTGCCCTCTTGCTATTCAAATGAGGCTCCTGGGGTAGATTGCCTCGCAGACGGAGGCTGGAAAACCTCCTGGTTGATAAAGCCCAGTTCTGCCCTCCTTCACTGTTGCAGTCCAAGGCGTTTGTTTAATGGGACATTAGTCTGTGGTGCTCAGTCAATCAAAACTGAAAATCAGTTCAAACAAGACTGAGGGACTCCTGGTTGGTTGCAAGTTAGATCAGACAATAGGAGGTTAAATTCCAGTGGATGGGTTACACTCCCCCTAAAATTTTAGTTTGGTGAATTCCTAGAATCTGAACGTCCACCAGAGTTGGGGAATGGCCAGACTTTGCCTTCATAGTTAGTGTTAGTACATCAAATGCAGATGCCAGATTTGACCAGTACGATGCAGGCCTCGATTGTATCCTGTTTGGATTACGTGGGGCTTGTATGAGCGCATTTGGAACTTTAAGCTGTACTGTGGGATGTTGCCGTGGGATTGTTGATGGGGAACACGCATCTCCCTTGAACAGCAACTTCACTTCTGCCAGTCTGTTTCTAGTTGAAAGAGCTGGCCACAAAGCAGAATGAAAGTTTGGGCCAGGCTGGTGGAATGGCTCTGAGGGTGCCGGTCCTTCGGCTCTGCTGCCTGTGGAATTCTCTTGGGTGGGCTCCCTTGACAGGAACTTGCTATGAAGGGGGGGCGGGGGTCAGCTAGCTCAGGGGTATTTTACTTTTCAAATAGGTCGTTTAAGATGGTGTCAGACACAGTGATGATTCGGAGGGTGGAAAGTTTTATGTTGTGTATGCCTGGATGTTTTTGCAGTGTCATATGTAATGAGGCTGCATAAATAAATAAGAACTAGACGTGTAGAAATTTTTTGCGAGCTTTGAGGATTGCTGGATTGTGACAGGTTGAATTTAGTGTGGCTAGGTGGCATATAAACAACAAGGACCAGGGAAAAAGCTATAACTCATACCGGCCTGCCCCAGCAAGAGGTTGGCACTGGACTTATTGTTGTTTTCACTGGAAACGTTAGAAGTTGTGGGTGGTGAGTCCATCGCATGTGCCTTCTAGATCCGTTGGGGAGTGCCATGTGGCTGCTGTTCACCATTTCAGGCCAAGCAGCTGCAGAGCAAGGAAGAGCCAGTTTAGGTTGCCAGATGTGGTCCCCGAAGAAAAGCGGATGGAAGCAGCTGGGTGTGGTTAGCTGCTGGGAGAGCATCAGGGGAAGAACAGTAGCTGGCATGGAGAGCCAGGAGGAGAGAGTGGAATGTGGGTGTGAAATTGACAAAGAGCAGCAAATGGCTTGTAAAGCAGGCAGATGGGGAGAGCACTGGTGCGCAGGGAGGGAGGCTTCCCCGCTGGTGCAAGAACAGACTAGGCAATTAGGTACCTCGACCCTGACTGCTGGAGTGGGGGGGAGCTATGTAGCAAGCTGAGCGGGGAGAAGGATTACACTTGTATTGAAATGAGAAGGTGAAGTTGGGTGGGATGGTTGGGACTCAGCGGATGAAGAGCATGCAGGATATGTGGGTTGAACGAGATGAACTGGACTGAGGAAGCGTCATGCCTGTTTCCAAGTCACATGCTGAGAGCCTGATGAGAATCGTGGACCGTGTAGCGCCTCCTCCCTCCCTTGCATATGTAGTTGTGACTGTTAAAACATGTATGTGAGCCCGCTCTTGAACTGGTTTTTATTTTACAGCAAAGGAGATATTATCTGAATATGGAAGGCACTGACAACTGTCATTTCCAATAGAGAGATCACTTTCTGGCCAAACAGTATATCGCTGCCACTCCAACTCTCTTCTAGGACAGAGGACCTGTTAAGGCACTCTGCCCGGGCATCTGAGGGATCCGTTTGGTTTCTCTGTGTGCTTGAAAGATCTGTGTATGGCCACTCATCTTAAAGTGGAATTATTGGCAGCTCTGAAGGATTTTTCCACAGCTCGGTGGGCAGTTCCACCTTATCCCTGATCAATCTGTGCTCTACAGAGCTGGTCAAATGAATCTGGAAGGAGATCCCTCCTGTCTGGCCTCAACTCAGTCACCAACTCAGGTTTGCCAAGGAGCTGCAGCAACTGAAGCAAGAATGGCCCAGAATCAGAGGGGCTGAGACTGAGTACCACTGCAGTGCCCCCCCCCCCTCGGTTGTAATGAAAGTGACACAAGCTTAGTTCTTCTCCACCACCCCATGGATTCTGACTGGTTTCACTCTGTAGTAACTCAGACCCAGCGAGCCGAGATGCCGAGAGAGCAACTGGAATAGTTTGCAGATTTTTTTGGCATAAAGTCACTGCTCTGACTTGGATGCCACTTGAGTGGAACCACATGAAGCTCTGTGCATTTCTCCCTGGGATTCCTTTTTGCTCTTGGGATTTGTAGCATGATCACCGCAACTGAGTAAGAACTACAGGTACTCCTCCCTTAATGACCGTTTGAAGTTATGACAGATCCCCTCCCCAAAGTTACTTTCAACCCGTCACTGAAGCCATAACTGCAGCGGCCCCCACCGCCCCCACTCAGCTGCAGTCATGTGGTTGCCCTTTGGGTGCTTGGCAAAAGGCTCACGTCCATGGCCAGTTGCAACATCCTGCGATTGTTTGACTTGCACCATTTTTTTGCCAACTTCAGGCAATCTGGCAAAAAATGCTCATTTGGGAGAATGGATCCACTTAATGACCACCATGACTAACCATTGTAAAGATGGTTATAAAAACGAATCGAGTCATATGGTGACCCACTTAACAACTGCAATGACTTACAGTGGAAATTCCAGGTTCAGTGGTGATCGTTGAGTGAGGGCTACCTGTATGTTTTCCCAGGAAGATGTTGGAAATTGCTCCATCCAGGTGTTAAGTGTGGAATCAGATTTGTTGCTCCCAAATGCTGGAGCCCATTTGCTAAGATGGAGCTTTTACTGGGCCAATATTGGGTTTCTCCTAATGCTTTTCCTGGAATGTATCACCGGATGGCCTGCCTAATTCTCAGTGATTTACCTTGGCATGTGCTAATGACCCAGAGCTGGGATGGTTGTGCTGTGGTAATCCTGTTTGCCTCTGGTTTTTGCATCTGAAGTTCTTCATTCTCTCTTTTGTGGTGTCTGCACAACCCTGGACAAATGCTAACTTTGGCTGGTATGTGGTTATGATACTACCAATACCAAGCCTTCTGTTTTCTTCCACAGGTGGCTGGCAGTGGAGGTGCTGATCTCCTCCCACAGGTGTGTACTTGAAGCTACAGGATATGTGGTGCTGTTTGGGTAGTGGTGGAACAGCTTTGAGACATTCAATCTTTGGCCTTTGGGGCTGAAGGCATCAACCCTTTGCCTGGACTCTTGGGATAAGAAGGGTCTCCTCTCCAGGCTGCCTTCTCTGTACTGGAATCTTTGCTCGCATAGCTGTACAGCAAAAGTATTTTTCCCTCATGTACCCTCATGTTCCCTCATGTACATAAAGAACTTCTTTATGTTCCTGTGGCTGAGATAATGCAGCTTGCACAGGCTTCCCATGTGCTTCCAAGTATACTTAGGGTCTCCTAAGCTATTTTAATAGATAGAATATGCGTTCATTTCCATATTCCATAAAACTTGGGATTCTTGATATAATCATTCAGGATGGTTACCAAATCTTAAAGACACCCACATTTTGGGATTCACGCACAAGATAGAGCTCTTACTCTGTACGGGTACTGAGATTAGATAACTTTTAACCTAATACGTAGGAGGTACAACAGCATCCCCCGGCTTCCAGTTTTAGAGTTCCTGAGCTGGCAGTCCTATTGCTGAGACTTCCAGAAGTTGAAATCCACACATCTGGAGAAATCAGGCTAGTTGGATCCAGCTCCGGTATTTCCATGGCTGCCATCGCCCCAAGCTACAAAGACCCCATCACAATCCTTTGATTTCCCACCTGTGTGCAGTGTTTCTCCACAAGAAGGCTCTTCCTAACGGCATCCTTCACAGTGAGGGCAACACTTTTATTATTTTCATTGTGGCTTCCCTCTCCTCCCTTTTAGTGAAGCCAGGTTGGGCTTGTACCAGCCAGGTTGGGCTTGTACCAGGTACCTGCACATTTTTCCCACTCACATTCTACCTAAATTCAGCTTTTCCTACCTCTGGAATTGTTCCCCGCTTTGCTTCAGTGAAGAGAAGAGAAGCCAAAGGGCAGCCTTGAGTGGCTGTTGTAGTTCAGATGTCCATCTATAGTGTTAACCCTGCTGTTCAACACTTTCTGCCAAAGCACAGAATTGGCTCTTGTGGCTTGGGCTGCTTGGTGATCACCATCTAGTTAATTCCTTTCTGTTTCTGTTGTTGGCTTGTCCTTTGCTTTTATGCAGCAGTAGTCAGAATGGTACAGTGGAATTTACTTTGACATCTTGCAAATCCTTTACAAGCATCTAAGATAACAGATTAAAAAATTGTTTAAATCTGCCAATGAATATATTGAAAGAGCCTCCAGTAGGCCTAGAAAATGCAGTAGGCATGGACAATCTGCAGTCAAGTAGATGCGAGTCCTGTTGACATCAGTAAGACAGAATGCCGGATGTGAGCACTCTTAGCTTCAGATGACACCTAGACCTTGAACTAGGGCCAAACGTGTGCGAACCCTCGGTTCTCACTTTCCCTAACAACACAGTGGGAAAGTCTAGCATATCGGGACCATCAGACTGCAACATGTTAGAATTCTGATTCTTGAAATTGTTAGTTCTTCAAGCTTTGGCATAATGACCAGCAAGTGAGAAGAAGTACGCTGAAGTTTAATTCTTGACTGAGCATAGAAGCTGATTCTGGTTAACAGTCCTTGCTGACAAACTAAAATTAAATGGAGCTGCTTTTTTCCTGTTGAGTTCTAGCATTAGAAGAACTACAGAATGGACCAGGATGAGTAGGTACACAATTATCGTATTAATCGCTATATAGAACATAAAAAAAGTGAAATGTTAGCAATAAGGTCTTTTCTAACTCTGTTATTCAATGAGATTTAGAAAGATTAAAGCTGTTTATTTTTTGTGGGGGGAAGGGAGGGCAGAGAAGATGACTTCAGGCTAGCTAGAGACATCCCCAAATCAAGGAGGCTGGAGCTGGTCCATGCCACAGCACAAGAAAACCCAGCTGAGCCTTGTTGTTCAGTCTTTGCCCCAGGAGGGTCACTGAAATAACGACAAAGGAGCTGAAGGCTGTTACGGGTGTGTGTGTGCTTGGCAAGGCTTGTGACTCGATCGTAGGGATCCTGCTGGTTAGGGCTGGTGGGACTTCTGTGGCTATGGGAGGTCTTGGAATACTCTGGCCTTCTAAATTCGGAATGTATTTTCCAGTTGTACTAAGGAATCTTTTGGGCCAATTCATGCGAGTGGGACTCCTTTCAACAGTTTCATGGCTTTTTTAGTTTTTTAGAATGAGAAGGGACCACAGCTGGCTGTTTAACTTCTGAATGGAAGAGTCCAAAGCAATTTCAGTAGTTGATGCTAACACTTACATTTTGTCTAATAGGATTTTCTACTTTTGCTGAGAATTCTGACAGTCTTAATAGCTTTTCTGAAGATCATTTTCAGATCATGCCAAACCAATCTTATTTCTTTCTTCGACATAGTATTTAAATTAGCAGACCAGCGAAATACTGTGGACATAGTATACTTAGATTTCAGTAAGGCATTGGACAAAGTAGACCACAACCTACTTCTTGGTAAGTTAGAAAAATGTGGGATAGATAGCATCTCCACCAGATGGATTCGTAACTGGATGATGAACTGTACTCAACGAGTAGTCCTTTTTAAAAAAAAAAAAAAATTATTATGCAATTTCCTTATGCACACATTAATTATAACCATTATTCACTCAATCTATTCACCATAATCTTCACTTATCCTTATTAAACAGTTTCCATTATTAAACACTGTTCAGTTTTAACATATAGTTAATATCAGACCTTATAAACATCACATTTATCACCATTATCCTCCAAATCTAATCATATTTCTTTATCCTATTTATTCAATATTCATTAGTTACACACTTCATTTTTATTTACATATCCTCAACAATTCTCACTGATGTTATCACGTGTAAATATTTTTTTGGGTAAATTTTTTATTTTTAAATTTTTATACCAACATATCATTGTATGAACAGTGTGGTATCTGGGTATCATACCTTCAATACAAATAAATTGATATTCATATATATATCACTTAACCAAATCATATAATTCTAACACTGTTACATATCTTCATAACAAGTTAGCATCCATCATTATTTAGTTCCACCAAAACTCAAATTATACAATACTTCCATATGTCATTTTTATGCCAATCACTCTATTTTAAATCTT
>JANHFL010007790.1:3401-14825 GCA_032468155.1 Oxyrhabdium leporinum
CCGTCTTCCCCCACCCCAGTCTGGGTGTTTGTCTCCGGCCGGCTCTATGGCTCTGTGCAATGGAGAAGCCAAGGTCAGTGCCGCGCCGGCGGAAGGGACGGCAAGATGAGCGGGGAGCAGGCAGGCGGGCGGGGGGGCGGAGGGGAGTCAGCCTCGCAGCGAAGCGCGCGGTATCTTCCCTGGCCTGCCACCTTCCTCCGGGAGCTTTGTGCGTGGGAGAAGAGGCGGGAGCCGGTGGCAAGGGCAGACCTGCCTCCCCCTCATCTCCCTCCCTCCCTCTTCCCGTCCCCGGGCTTCGTCTGCAACAGCAGCGGGGTTTCCTTTCGCGCGTCCCTCCCCCCCCAATCCCCATTCCCAGCGGCGGCATTTCCTTTTGGCCCTTCTCTCCTCCCCCCCCTTCCTCCTCGGCGGGCGGAGGCTTCATGCCGGGCACATGGGAAAGAGGGCGGAGGGATGAGGAAGGAGAGGCACGAAGAAGGGTGACTGGCACTTGGCTCTCCCTTCCCCCCCCTCAAACCCTGGGCACCGGGGAGAAAGAGGAGGAGGGCGCCCGGCCTGGAAGTCTGCCGCTCGGTGGTGGTCTCTTTCCCCTTCCCCTTCGGGCACATTCTCGCTGCCACCCGCGATCCCGCGTGGCTCGAGGCTGCTCCAGACACGCCTGGCAGCCTCGTGGCCCTTCTCCACTTTTGCGCTTGGCTGGAGAGAGAGAGAAAAGGCGAGGGGGTGGGTGGCGGGGAGAGTAAGGAAATGGGGCGATAAGTCTCACTTTCGAGTCGCTGCTACTACTTCAATCGCCAACTGTTTTTTACGGGGTCCCCCCCACCCTGCGCGCGCCTTTTTAGAGCGTTATTTTCCCCCTCAACTGAAGTTATAAGTTAGTTCGTCCTCTTATCCACAAACTAAACCAGTAAGTTCTTCATTTCCAAAGAATGCTGGTGTGAGGTTCCCGAGTTTTGGGCAAATCCAGGAAAGCATGGCGCATGTCAGTTTTCCTCACACCTCTTAAACTTTTGTTTATTGAGGTAATCAAGGGATCGGTCTGAACTCTCCCCGTGCACACATTACGTTTAAATGCATACTTGGTCTCTGCAGCTTTCTTAGTTCAATGTTTTCAAGGTTCTCACCTTGAAAGAGAAAATGTTTTCGTATTGGGTATGCCGCAGTTGCATCGTTGCTTGTTTTGATGTAGCTTAATGATTGGTGTGGATTCCTAAAATAAGGTAAACTTAAAACGTCTTTCAATGAAAAGAAAAAAACTTTTTAACAGTAGAATTTTCACAGTTATAGTATATCACAGATCTCTCTATCTCCCCAAACTCTGCTATTTTCAGAGTTTCCAAAATTTATATGGCTGAGCACCATTAGATCAAAGTCAAAAAAGAAGTAAATTCTGCTAGCCAAATGCAGGTGTGTTTTGCACAGATTCAGAACCTCCTCATAAGAACTTTTTATGAGAAAGTAGTGAGGGCCCCCCCCCCTAGTTTCACTTTTAATGTGGGCCAATGTGCTCATACTAAAAAAAATGACAGTCATCTATGTTAACTTAATTCAAAACTCTTGTGTTAATGAGATTTGATTTAGTCACAAAAGCATTAGAGTACCAGAATGAATGATGGTGGATAAAATAGTAAACTACATCTTTTTTAAATGCATCTTATTTAGAATGAATTCCGAGGCTGCAGTGTTCTTTGGAGTGTATTTTTGAAGTTAAATATATTTTTCTGGCTCTTGATACAAATCATATTTGCAACTAGAATTAGATGTTTCCCTCTAAACCTTACCATTATAAAAATGGTGGGGTTTTTTTGCTACATACAGACTAGTGGATTTTAAATTGTAACTGGAAATATGGCTGTGTCAAAAAGAGGAGTCATTCTGCTAGTGTTAAGAGCAATGTCTCTTTAAAAATCTTATGGAGCTGACAACGTAAATGTTTTATATGTATTTTCTTGGCTCTTTATGGAAAACAAACTTGATGTAAGAATTTCAGATGATGGCAAGAATAATTCTCAAGCCAACATTGGTATTGAGAGCCACTTGTAGGGGGAAGATACTTGTCTTACTTGGTGTCACCTATTCCTTTTAAGAGCCTTATTTATTTAAGCACCTTGCCAGTATTATATAGTTCGGTATTCACAACAGAATTTCACTTTATTCTTGGATGGTCATTTTGCAAAAAGAAAAGGGAAGCTTTGTAGTAGTTTAGCTTCTCTGATCTTCAATGTGCATCTTAAATGCAATATGTGTGTTTGTGTAGACGCACATCTTTTTGATAGTATTATGTCAGGCAATTATTTTGTTTTCTTACCAGTTTTCAGGAGACACTTTCTTCAAATACTGTATTTGTCAATATCATTCCAGTATATAAGTTTGTGGAGAATGGTAAAACAAACAAATGAAAATCAGCTACATTTACTTTGATTCCATGCAGATAACAAATACAGTAAAAATATGAAGCTAATTCTGAGCAGTTCTTAGTTGCTTTTATTGAGCTGTTTTATTGGTGAATTCCTACATTCTTCTCCTAAGTATATTCCCTACATCTACTATAAGGGAGCTTTAAATTACTCACTTTTGGTATACATCTTGAGATTAGGTCTGGCTCTATGCTTTACTCCTCTTTTTTGGAAGACGTGTTTTCCTGCTTTTTGCAGAAACATTTTTTTCCAGACCAAGTTATTTTTTTAGTCTAACTACACATTAACTTACTTGTAGTCTGATCTTTAGGAAAGTTAAATGGTCCTGAGTAAATGCATTATTTATTTATTCCATTTATTCCATAAATTTCAGATCAACTGTGGTTTAAACAAACAATAATAATGTATAGTATAACCAAAAATATCAGAACAGTTTAATATATTAGAGGATAAAAACCATGTTTCTGGTCCACAATTTTAGTTAATATTGTTAGACTTCAAATGCCCTGCAGAACAGATCCATCTCCTAGCCCTTCCTGAAGGAAAGAATCATTACATGGATTTAATAAAGGTTTGAGAATAGATACTTCCTAAACTCTGAAAAGGAAGCTCTACTATAAGATGGGGACCAGCATGGGAAAACACTGCCTCTAAGCCCTCAACTGTCATCTCACCCTGTAAGTTGAGGCAACCCTGATCATCCCCATCTGATTGAGTGTATTGGTTCTATCTGGAAGAGGCACGCTGAAGATATCTTCAAGTGAGGCCATGTAAGCCTTTAAAAGTTAAAACCATCCCCCTTCTAGATTATCAGATGTAAATCAATTTAGCACCCATAACATTGCTGTTATATGCTTGTAGTGGCTATTGTCAGCATGTGAACTGGTGCATTCTGCACCAATTGCTGTTTCTCAGCAGTTTTCAAAGGCAGCCCCATATAAAGTTCATTGCAGTAGTCCATTCTGATACAGTACTGACAAGAGCATTGAAATCAGATGGGTTAAGTACTTAACTCTGTATAGGAATGCAGGTTTCCTTTCTCGAACTTTCTGAAAATATAAATACATTCTAAGATATTTTAAATGCATTTGCAAAATGTATTTCTGGTGTGATAGTGGTAACAGAACAGAATAACAAAGTTGAAAGGGACCTTGGGGGTCTTCTAGTCCAACCCCCTGCTAAAGCAGGAGACTATATCATTTTATATCATTTCAGACAAATGTTTGTCACTCAGTATCTTTTTAAAAGCCTCCAATGATGGAGCACCCACAACTGAACAGAACAGAATAACAGAGTTGGAAGGGACCTTGGAGGTCTGCTATCCATGACCCTGAGATTAAGAGTCTCATGCTTATTAAGAGTCTCAGTCTCATGCTGGTATTTTCTAAATATTTTACAATAAAAAAGAAAAAATCCCATTTCTCTAAGCCCACCTGATTTACTTATGTTAGTAAGGATGTAAGATGGTTTTTCATCTTCACCCATTCATAGCTCTTGGTGAAAATGTTAAGCCAAAGTAATTTGTCTGAATTCAAATATTGTCAATTTACAAATATTGTAAATCAAGGTTTAGGGCTTAGTTTGTGGACTCTACCTACTTGTGATTTATTCAGAAACTAGGTTCTAAAGCCATAATCAGTGTTCTGATTATCCAAGACTTTTTGACTTGCTGTGGTAATGGTTTAGTTTTCTCCAAAATATTAACTTTTTTCTTCTCCTATAGGCAAGGACTAGAATCACACATTACATAAAGTCAGAAGCAAAAAGACCCCCATAATGTGATTAAGTACAATTTGTGAACCTAGCCAATTATAACTTACTCTCCAAACAAGTGGAGGAGTTGAATGCTTAGTTGATGTATGATTGTAGATGAAAACAATCTACTCCTAGTTGCCCCACCCCCTTTTTTGTTAAGGAAGTTCAATTATCCTTGACCAGTTGTTGCCTATGGGGATTTGTTATCAGATTCTTTGAGGGAAGAGTTTCAGCTTCCTTGTGTTGATTAAGGCCTTATTCACACATTTTCTTTTAATGATAAAGTACTTCCCTGTGACTTTATCTTGTCAGTACTATGTTCTAAGTATTTGTTACAAAGCAGTCCTAATCATGTAGAAGGCTTGACAACTGACAGCTTTCCTGGTATGATAATGCACTGCTGTCATTGTATAGCAGGATGTATAAGAAACACTCAATACTGATGAGATGAAATAGTCTTGTGGACTTACCCTGTGAAGTGGGAATGTAGGAGATGGGAAAACAAATTAAAGAGAACTCTACTATTAGTATTCTTCAGTCCATGTTCCGTTGTGCACCATAGGTGTTTGTTATAGGCCAGACAGTATCTATCATGTCATCAGTTGCCCTTTATAGATGCCTCTGGTATATACTCTTAAAGTTTTCAAGAGAGAGAGAGCGTAGGAGAAAACAACACTGGACTAACCTGAGTGATTGTATAGTTTCTTAAGGCATATGGAACAGGCTTCTGTTAATGCCATCCATTAGGAGTTCCTGCTTGCCTAACTCATCCATTCAGAGTTCCACAGTGTAGACATTTCTGAGCATATTGTAGTAGGAGGATGACAGTTCTCTGGCTGACATTTAAAAGAAAAAGTTCCATATCTACTGGGGCACTCTACTTCATGACTTTTACACTCAGAGACATTGTCCCCACTGCTGCTGAAATGACATTTAAATTCACTTGAAATATCTACTTTTCAGTAAATAGAGTAGGAAGATAAACCGGCAATGGAAACATTGCAAAGTCAAGGCCATTTCAGCTCCAGTATGTGTTGGTTGGTTTGTTTGCTATCTTTTCCACTACTTGCTTTGAATGCCTGGCTCACATCTGTTCTTTCTTAGTGCAGCTGTGTCAATAGCATCTGCTAAACCAGTCCTATGTTTTGAGAATTTCGGCAGCAAAGCAAATAATTTAGACTTGCATAAGACAATGCCATATAACCCTTAAAAATATTTAATTAATTAATTTATTGTTAATAAAAACCCTTTTTATTTATTTATAGTCATAAAAATTTCCTACACAGTTCTTTAAACCTATTAACAAAATACATTATATATGACTTAAACATTCTTTCATGTAATTTGTTTATCTGGTTGATCAGCCATGGAAAACATCAGATTTATCATGAATGAAACGATTTATTTCAGTGCAGATTCTTGTGATTTAAATTAAGCCACACAACCTGATCACTTGAAATGGATAAAAAGAACTTCTTGTAATTTCATTTCTTCTTTGACTACCATAATGTTCTTTAATGAATCAAGTTCTCTGATTCAAAATGCTAGCATGTTCCTAGCTTCTTAATAATTTCCCCTTTTATCTAATTTTGTATGCATCTGAGATTGTTCATTACAGAATTCTATTATAGTTTTCTATGGATGCCTTTAGGATGACTTGAGTAACAGTTCTATGGGGCGAGATTGAATAATCAACAATTTCTTCTTGCAATAAGTAAAATTATTCTTAGCAGCTTCATGTAAGTACCTCTATTTTAAGAAATATATTATTTTACAGAGGATCTCTAGCTTGCCTTTCTGCTCAAATAGTGGTTAAGGCATGTAATGATAAAATAATGTATAAATACATTCCAAGATCACTCCACCAGTCCATATCACAAGTTTGTACTTAGAATCTTTCAATATGGTTCCAGAAATGGAAGGGTTTTGCCTTTTTCTTTCAAAATAAGAAGTGTTTTTTGAAAAAAATATCTGGTAAGAACTACATACACACATGCCCACACCTAAGTGGAAGGATTTCATTTCACTTTGGCTGTCATAAACTTCAGAATACAGTTTCTAAAATAATTCTGAAACACTTAGAAGCCAACATAGCTAAAATGAATAATAACAGAGTCAAAAGTGTCCTTCCTCCTTCTACACTCTGTGACACTGATATAGATCTCAAAACCGTAATTAGACCCAACATTTTATCAGTGAAATAAAAGGTTGGATTCCTGCTGCTATTTATGTTATTTATAATTTTGTTTGCTTCTATTGTTTTATATTGTTAGGCAATGAATAAATTAGCCAAGTAATAGTTATGCATACTTCTTTGTGAAAAAAGAGTTTGCAAACAAGTACCACAAACATTTTAAGAGCCTCCTGAATTAGAAGATCTGTCTTGCTTTGCATCCTGTTTCTCACATGTGGACAATCAGAAGCTCATCAGTTTCTTGTAAGTATGGCTTTCTCGTTGTTTCCTGTAAAACAGCTCTGAAAGCTAGAAGTTGGCTCTGATCTTCACCAAACACCACTGATAACTTTAGCACCTGTAACTTTATTTCCATTTAAAAAGATCTGTGTCAGCCCTCATAATAATAGTACAGTAAGTGCATATCTAAAGGCTTCTTAATGTTACAGAGAAAGGAACAGACTAAATTAAGCTCCAGTGTAAAATATAGATTAACATAAAGATATGATTTGATGTCCTAATGCCATTTATTCTTCTAGAAAAGCAGCTGTAATATTACAACTATAAGCCCTGCTGTCTGAAACCAGTAACTCTGGGCTGAGTTGTTCAGCTTCATATTTGTGAGTCATACTTGCCATGAGGAAGAGATGGCTGAGAATTTATAGGATTCCTAATAATTTTCTCTGATTCAATCTTTGTCTTTATTACACTTGATAAATCTCTTATCTGATTTACTTTGCTGTGAAAGGTTCTGCTCACCATTTTCAAAACTGAATATTCACTGTTGATAAGATTAAGCGGTGGTAAAGAAAATCAATTATGAAGGAAGACTTACATAAGATATCCTGCTGAACTGTTCTTTGCCCTTTAATATGCCTCAAAAATGCTTTGAAGGATCCCCAACTACCAAGACATATACAGGATGGAACTTGGTTGCTGGATAGAAAGGACTTTTCTTTCCCCAATAATTCAGTGTTAAAAGTGTATTCATGAACCCTTACAGAAACCATGAAGAATTGTTATGTTTTGGTATTAAGCCAGGATTTAAAAATCATTGTTGCTTGATTGAATAAATCTAGTGAGTTAGTTCTTGCATAAGGCTAAGCAGCAGTGGATACATTTTTCTGTCACAATCTATTATAAAATCAGAATTACCTACTGACATAATACAGCCTATGAATAAAATGTTGAATAATCAGACTAATATATCCTTCTGCCATTGTTTAAATGGTGTATCCATTGTAACAACAGGTATTTTCTGAAACAAAATCATCATTCCAGACAAGATATTAATTATTATCACAAATTCTCAGTAATGACAGTTGTAGTTTCTCCTACCTTACATGTCTTTTTAAACTTCACTCCATGTCTTAACATAGTTTTTTAAAAATAACATAGCATTCATATTTGTCATAGTGATACTCAGATATTTTACCTTCTTCTCAATCTTAAGACACATTTATTCATCAATTCTGTTTGATCTTCTAGTTTCATATTTTTAAAATCTTCATCTTCTGTTTATTAATCCTGAAACCTGCTAATATAGCAAGTTCTTTTAATTTGTCCATTAATGCTTCAATTCCTTTTAAAGGATCTTCCAGAAACAACACCAAGTTATCTGCAAAAGCCCTTAACTTGTATATTCCTTTTTTAATCTTTATTTCTTCGATCCTCTCATCTATCTCTGTTCAGTATTTCAAGAACCAAAATAAAGAAGAAAGGAGATAATGGGCATCCATGTCTTGTTCTTTTTTGTAACTCACAGGGTTTTGATAGATGTCAATGACTAATTATTTATGCTTTCTGTGAAGTGTAAATTGATCTTATCCATTTTATAAACTTCTCGTTAAAATTCATATCTTCCAAACCTTGAAGAAGAAATCCCAGATCAAATTGTCAAAGACTTTCCCAACATCTAAGCAAATCAATCAAGCTTGTTTTTCATTATGTTCCTTCAATTATTCCAAAATGTCCAACACATTTCTGATGTCCTTTAACTGTCTTTTAGGTAAAAAGTCACATTGATCCTCATGAATAACCTCCTGCAAAATTATTTTCAGTCTGTTAGCTAGAATCACTGTAAACATCTTGTCATTATTAAATAATGATATGAACCCACAGTTTCTTGTTAAAAGTAAAATCTTGTTCTTCTTTAGGTATTAATGGTATATTGGCTGCTTTCCAGCGCTCTGGCATCTTTCCTTCCTGTCAGATAGAATTCATTGTGTTTTGTAAAGGTTGTAAAAGTTCAACCTCAAAACATTTCTAATAAGAACTTGATATCCATCTTGTCCAGAAACCGAAAGCATAGCCACTTTCAATACAAAAAATCTATTGTAGTGTTGAACTTTATTCTTCATGTTCTCCTATAGTAGACCTTAATTAGTCAACATTATTCACATAAAATGAAAACTATTATTTCCAGTGAGAACTGTGGCATGTTCACTATTGGTTACATTGGCTGCACTGCAGGTCAATGGTATATTGGAGCTTTCCTGACAGTCCATGCCCTATAGTGCAGATAGGGCATCCAATTCACCTAGGCCAGGGGTGTCAAGCTCGATTTCATTGAGGGCTGCATCAGGGTTGTATTTGACCTCGGGGGTCAGGGTGGCTGTGGCTAGGGTGGGCGTGGTCAGCTCGACATTACTCATGTTGGGAGCGCCTGTGGAGGCCCGAGCAGTCTGCCAGCAAAAACAGGCTCCTGAGCTTCGTTTTTGGCTGCGATCACCTCCTGCAACCCTCTGCCAGTGAAAATGGAGCTCAGGAGGGCTGCATGCGGCTCTCCCAAGGTCCATTTTCACTCGCAGAGGCATCATGGGCTGATCCTTTGCTGTTTCCAGGGCAGCCCCTTGGGCCACATCTAAGCACCCTGTGGGCTGGATCCGGCCCCTGGGCCTTGAGTTTGAAACCCCTGATCTAGGCAGTATCAGAAAAAGAGAGAGAGAGAGAGAGAGAGAAGACACCTGGTGGCCCCATCAATATCTGAAAATATTGAAACAAATTTCACACAATTCTCCTTTGTAATTTTCAGAAATGTTTTCAGCTCTTTTTCTAACATGCCACTTTTGGAAACCCAGAAAATAATGATCCTCTCTCATGTAAGAAGATTTCTGAACCTTCCTTCCAGAGCACATAAGAAAAATATGCCCCTTTAATTGTCTTATCTCCAGTGTACCATTTTGAGATGGATCATCCCTGTTAAAGGGCAAGGGAAAGAGAAGAAAGTTTGTTATGTGTAGTAGCAGTATATCTCTAAGCATAGTTATTTGTAGGTTTCAGAAAATTGATACGATTTGTAACTCCTGGTCTATTTAATAATTGCAACAAAAAGATAGACCACATAAAAGGTTAACAAAAGAAAAATTAATGCTTTGGAATTTTGCTGCTGGAGAACATGGTTGAGAATTCATTGAGCGAATGGAACCATAAATCATTCAGTGCTTGAGGAGATCAAGCCAGGTTGCTCGCTGAAAATAGTGAGCTTCATTAGTAGTAATGAAGCTAAAACTTAGATATCTTGGATTTTTTTTTATTTATTTATTATTATTTTGAATTTATATACCGCCCCATTCCGAAGACTCGGGGCGGTTCACAACTTCATTTAAAACAAAACAAATATACAGGTTTAAAATAATTAACTGTTATTTAAAAAAATTATTTAAAAACTAATTAAAAAACTTTAAAAACCCCTCACTCAGTTATTCTGCTATCCCTAGCAGTTTAGTGCTCCAAGAAGGAATTTGGGAGTTGAATTCTCCAAGGACTTGTAATGAAAATGCAACTGTTTGCGGTTACAGAATAGGAAGTTCCTATTCACCCAAAGAGTTTTACTCTTGGAATACCGAAGACCCTAATAAGAATAATAAACACCCCAGACTCAACAATTATCAATAAGGAAGATAAAACATCTGGATAGTGGATGTGGTGGTGCCTCAAGACAAAAAGAAGAGGAAAAAAACTAGAGAAAATGACAAAATACAAAGTCCTGCAAACAGAAACAGAACGACCGTGGCAAAAGAAAGCAAAGGTAGTACCAATAGTCATGGGCGCCTTGGGTGCAATCCCCAAAACATCTGGAGTATCATTTAAACACCACCGGCATTGACAAAATCCCCATCGGTCAATTGCAAAAGTGCATTTCACTTGGAACAGCTGAGGTCTTGTGACAATATTTATAACCCCATCAGACAACAGGATCTGCCTATCCCAGATCTTGGGAAAGACTGTGAAGGTGAAGGTGCAGCCTAAACACCTGGCTGGCTGTGTGACCACCCAGAGTAATAATTCATTAAATTTCTCTGCTGCAACTTCTCTGCTGCCCAACTCACCGATTCTGGCCAGCTTGCTGGGTAGCAATATACATCTATGTCTGAAAGTAAACAAGAGCACAGCTACCAGAGGGCTGCAAAGGCAGGCGGGAATGATAAGATTAGTAAATTATTAAACACAACTGGATATAATCTCCATGGGAAAGGAAAGTGTGTGGCTTGGCTTTGCAAGATTCAGGCTTCCAGATCTGGATGAGCAGCAGGAGGTAGCCAGGATACTGAATTCATCAAGTGCTTTTTACTTTGATTTCCATACCCGCCCCCCAGGGCTTTCAGGCTTCCATTAATTGACTCAATTTAAAGAATTTACTCTCTCTCTCTCTCTTTCCCTCTCTCTGTCTCTCTTCCCCCTCTCCCTTTCCCTTCTCTCCCTTTCTCTCTCTCTCTCCATCTCTCCCTCCCTACTCCCATTCCCTGTCTCTCTTCCCTCTCTCTTCCCCTCCCCTTCTCTCTCCCCCTTTCCCCATCTCCTTTCTCCCTTCCCCCTCTCCCTTTCCTTTTCCCCCTCCCTCCCTTTCTCCCCTCTCCCTTTCCTTCTCCCCCTCTCCTTTCCAGCCTCTCTCACTCTCTCTCCATCTCTCCCTCTCCCATTCCGTCTCTCTTCCCTCTCTCTTCCCCTCCCCCTTTCTCCCCCTTTCCCCATCTTCTTTCCCTCCTCTCCCTTTCCTTCTCTCCCCCCTCCTTTCCCGCCTCTCCCTTTCTCTCTCTCTCCATCTCTCCCTTCCCTCTCCCATTCCGTCTCTCTTCC
>JANHFL010007791.1:0-16988 GCA_032468155.1 Oxyrhabdium leporinum
ATGCCCTAGTTCGAGATCCCATCGAAAGAGACGATGGATATCCCGTGCCGCTGCTTTGAGGCCCCGCCCCTTTCTCCTGCTTCTGACATTTTTGATATCAGGTGTTTCCTATTTGATAGGTACTTTTTTTTAAAAAAAAAAAAGGAGAGTGAAAGTTCTTTTTATCTACAAGGATGAGAAAGTATGCTCTATAGCATAAAAACCATACCATTTTTTTTAAGGACCAGGCAAGTTTCCAGAAGCTGTACATAAGACTGAATATGTTCATATTTTTAGCATATGATGTAAGGTACATCTAA
This sequence comes from Oxyrhabdium leporinum, assembly GCA_032468155.1. Taxonomy (NCBI): domain Eukaryota; kingdom Metazoa; phylum Chordata; class Lepidosauria; order Squamata; family Cyclocoridae; genus Oxyrhabdium; species Oxyrhabdium leporinum. Next base: position 300 of record JANHFL010007791.1, read on the forward strand.
TACTCTTACGAAATATTGATCAATATATTAAATACTTATTTCTTCCAAGTACAATATGAACAGGTTAAATAATATTGAAAAATAAACAGTAATAAAAGATTCTTTTCTTTCAAGGAAATATCATAGCAAGGGCTATTTTTATTATCCCATTTTCATAAAAATAATAAGAGCTAATAAGGTAATTCATATGTAAATATCTTCATGGCAACCTAGGGATTTATAGTCAGTCTCATTTTCTACCAAAGACTCGCTTGATGCCAAAGATTCCTTTTATTTTGGGTGTTTGCTGTCTTGGTTTTCTGTTATGTACGCAGAGAAGAGATAAGCTTTGCTGCTGCTTTTATTTGGTCCTGTGATTGATAAATGTGTTGTTGTTTACATATGTGGCAGTGAACTGAAAGGAATTTGAGAATATGTTGAAGGCGCTAATCTGACCACTGCCGGTTGCTAAATGTCCTACTAAAGAAGTCACGCTGACAAAGAAGATGACCCTCTAGCTAAAGAAGTTGCTTTCTAATAATAGATCAGTTGGGGTCCTTTCATCCATGATTGTTTTCCTGGTCTGCTTCTTTCAACTGGTTGCTGCTGCATTTGGTTTACTGGGATCACGTTGAAGTACTAATCCAGTCTTAACATTCCTCCAGGCTGAATTCCCTGGAGGAATATTTGGGTTGCTGTTGGATTGTACTAGACTTGTTGTTTATGCTGAGGTTGTTCACTTTTTAATCAGTCAGTTAAATCTGCCCCAACACATGCAGCAAGGCGCACACATGATTTCATATTTCTCCTGGATGAAATCTATTGTGAGGGTGGAGGAACACTGGATAATTTTGTTCTAGACTGGCTATTGGTATGAACCTCTGCAGGGACAGTGGATAAGTTAAAATGTACTTTCAGTCACGTATTCATAGGTTTGTTTAAATTTTTACTTTATGATAGTGTATATTAGCTATGTTAATCATCCTATTTGACTGGAAAATCACTCCAAATGCTGTGGAATATTTGGGATTTCTTGACTGTTTTCCTTGACTGTTTTTTTCCTTTAATTTTATTTTTATTCAATGTATAAATACATTGCATTGCTACCAATGCATGAAGATACTAGTAGCAGTCAAAGAAGTTTAGAGGTAAAGTTTCTTCAGTTTGCTGTTGGAATTTAGTTCTCTTTTTCTGGTAACACCTGAATCAGGATAAAACTATGAAAATTCTGATGTAGTGACTAGTGGTGTTACATTTAATGAATGAACAAACTGTGGTTAAATTATGATATCTTTTGGGTAGATGGAATTGGAGAGTTTTATTGATTGACTGATTAGATTTCTAAAGAGAAAAATAGGTAGCAGTTTGGAGATGCCCTTGGGATCACTATTTTCTTAGTAAATAAGAAATCTTCTCTATTTACTTAGAAACCTAGTTGACCTCTGCGGCAAGAAGTGTTATCATCTTCTGGTAGTGTATTAAATATAAATTTTCGTGGCATGAATAATTTTGGCATTGGAAAACTCATTTAAACCCCTACAATGTGTTTTATATGGGCCAAACTATAGTACTGCATAATTGTACTGACCATTTTAATAGTCATCAAGACAGATTTAAAGCCTTGCTAATCACCCAAATTCCCAAGTAACCCAGTTACTTGGCATCTTGCTGCCCTTATATATATTTATGTGTTCTTTACACAGATCACTGAAAAGGGCCTTCCTTTATACCGCATGTTATAGACATGGATAAAGAAATGTGTACTGTATTTCATAGACTTCCAGTCGAATGCTTCAATACTATCCTTTTTAATATATCTACAATTTGTATTTTAACTCTTATTTTCCAGTGTTATATCTCATGACTAAAGATCATCTGTAACTGTCCAAACCAATATAAATGAATATATGATTTCTTAACTTTGCATTGTTTATGTCATGCATATAGTGGTTGCATGTACAGTGGGAGAAATATCCAGTAATGGATTGTGTTTCATTTAGTTGATAATAGTGGCTACAGTCATTACCCTGCAGATATTAAGCCAATGTTAAGAATAGTACGGATACAGAAGAGATTTATTTTTTGTACATTTCCTTTACAACTTCTCAGTTTATTTTAGTATATAAATCAGTCAAGGATATAGATAAAACCAAAAAATATTCTATAGTTTGATGTATAGTATATCAGTTTTTAGAACTGATTTTAGATTTCTACATGTAATTATTTTCCTTATAACTTGGAAGGAAATAAAATGAAACATGACAACTATTAAAAAGAGTCAGTAGAAAGCATTAGAGAAGCAAATTGGAGAAATTTCTGGAGTGTGATTTAAATCGTTATATGTATATGAAATAGAGCATACCCTTCCTGAGTATTTGGGGTAAAGATAATTTATGTTGTATTTTATGTAGTTAGTTTCAGGTTGAACTCAGTGACCTGAACAAAGCTACTTTGTGGCTGCACTCCATTATACTGACATCGGAGAAGTCATATATAAAACAATAATCCAGGTTAGAGCTACCCAGAATATCAAAAATAAAAACCCAATTTCCTCATTGTGACACATTATTTATTGTAGCAAAAATATGCTAAAGTGTATCTTGAACTGCTCCAGTATTATAGCTCACAAAACTCTCACTAGCAATTGCATTTATCTTGGTAGAAGGTATCTCATTTGATTAAATAATACAATGTTTTTCTCAACACTTGCTTTTCATATGATTCATTTTTAATGTTTTACAATCTAAATGTGTTAATCAGTAATCATATTACTAGTAAAGCAGTTTACACATACAAATGTATGCATATCACAAGAATGGATTGTGCCATTTCCTAACTTGCTCTCATTTGAAGCATTTTCTTTTCTGAAAATATTTGAAAATGCTAAAAATTAGTCCAACCACTGTCCATTGATTAACCCCTGATATATAAATCAACAAACTCCTAAGAATATGAAGGTATCAATAAACTTTGTAGTTCAGAGTTGAAATGAGAAGTCCTTGATGCTTTCTGATATTGGTTGTTTTCTTACAGACATTTCATTACTCAAACTAGGTAACATCACTTCCACAAATACAACCCAAAATATGGAACAGATATATAGGCAACATTTTCACTGTAATAAAAAAGGACCAATAAGAGAGCACCCACAGAACCATCAATAACATATTCAAAGGAATCCAGTTTACCAGAGAAGAAGAAAACAACAATTCACTACTCTTCCTAGACATCTTGATCAGCAGAGACCACAGCGGCAAACTAGAAACACAAGTGTAAAGAACAACCACCCACACAAACCAAGTGCTCCACTATCAAAGCAACCTCCCACAAGAGAAACTGTGTAAGAACTTTGTTCAGATGAGCACAAACTGCAGCAACCTTGAACAGCAAAACAGGAAACAGAGCATCTATACAACATATTCCAACAAAATGGATACCCATGCAACTTTATCAAAAAGTACCTGACCACCCAACCCAATACAGCACAACCAACACAAGCCCTCAAAAGAATAATACTGCCATAGAGAAGAACATATCAGAAATCACCAAGAGATTGCTACAACCACATGGAATCAAGATAGCACACAAGACAACTAAAGTCCTTCAAAACACCTAGCAGCCTCAGAAGAAAAAACAAGAGTCATCTACAACATACAGTGTAATGACTGCAGCAACCACCACATAGACAAACAGGCAGAAGTCTGGCAGAATGCATCCATGAACAGCAACTAGCAGTCAGAAGAAATGATGAAAACTCTTTAATTTCACAACACATGGACAGACTTAACCATAGTTTCAACTGAGAAATTGTGACCATCCTAGACCAAGCCAAGTCCAAAAACACTAGGGAATTTCTAGAAGCCTGGCACTCTTGACAAATTAGCTATCAATAGACAAATAGACAAACAATATCTACATACGATGCAAAGGAGATGATCAACAAGCCAAAAAGAGAAAAGACCAAAACAACTCCCCACCAGCAATCAGCACCCAGACGAGCATAGATTAACTCCAAGCTTAACATCAGACTAACAATCAAGTAAACAATACCCCAATCAAGGAACTGCCAAACAAGCCAACAATAAATAGCCCAACCAAAGAACCTCTAAAACCACCCCCACCAACACTGAAAGGGCAAGCCACTAGAATATAAACTTAGAGGAAACCCCACTCCTTATTAGAACTGAGGATGTTACCTGGTTTGGTTAATAAAATGTCTGCCAGAAAATAACCAAGCTCAGAGAGCACCAAGGACCTCTCATATGGAGATATATTCTATAATATATATTCTATAAGTCTTCGGAATGGGGCGGTATATAAATGTAAAAATAAATAAATAAATAAAAAATAATAACTTAGTTGTTAATTAATTTAGTTACAGGTCTGTACACTATAATTTCAGATGGGGTTTGTGTGTACAGTATGTTGTATTATTGTCATAATTATGGTTGGTCACATAGCCAGATAGATTTAGTATTTTTTCCACTTATTGAATCCTTCACAAGTACCTGGGATAGGTAGGTGTTCTTTGATGATGTTAAAGGTATTATCACAGGATGTAAGCCATTCCAAATAAAGCTGCCTTTTACAATTGATTGAATGTGATCTTGCAGGGTTGATTCTGCTCAAGTGATACTCCAGATGTTTTGGGATTACACTCAAAGCACCTATTATTATTACCCTTTCTCTTCTATTCTGCTGTCTCCAGTTTCTGCCACATCCACTATCCATGCTATTTTGTCTTTCTTATCAACAATTCTTCAGTCTAGGGTAATATATGGTGTGGACTTGTCTACTGAATTCTAAAATCCCAGAGTACTTTAGCTCCTCCATTTTCTATAGTTTACTTTATAGTCCCTCCAGTTTTTGCTTGCAGTCAAATAGTATTTCTTATAGATATTGCAATGCATTGTTGTTGCTATTTTGTCATGCCGTTGTTGTCTGTGCGATTTTCATCCACACAATTTTGAGCAGCAATTCTATATCAGTGTTTTTCCATCCATAGAACATAGTTGTATTTATAATATTCTGTAATAGAACATGATAGAATATTATATCATAATATATATCATTATAGAAATATTCTATAATACCCTGTTGCCATCTGATATAGAATCTACAGCTTCAGATTGTCCATTTAAAAAAGGTGGGATAACCTAGCAGATGTTTTTATTGTTTGATAGCCATGGCCTGATTTATTCCATATTGTTTACAAAGGAGTCGGTGCAATGACAAACAGTAGTGGTGATACTGAGTCTCCTTGAACGATTTCTTTCTTGATAGGCTCTCTCAGCCTGTCACCACCATTGACCAGCAATTGTGTCTTCCATTGTGCCATTGATCTTTGCACAAAGCTTCTGGTGTTTCTACTGATTCCTGTTATTTCTGGACACTTTATTATTCAAAAATATGGCAAGGAGTCGAATGCTTTCTTGTAATCAATCCAAGCTACATTCAAGCTGATCTTTCTTCTATCATTATCATTATATTCTGAATACTATTATTATCCTGAATCAATCCAGGATTAAAGGTTAAAGACAATTTTCCACACTGATTCAGCATTGTAGATAGATGTTTACAAATGTTTGTTGACTTTGCAGCCTAGGACTGAAAGATGGTGACTGGTCCAAGGTGATGGCTAAGGAAGGGCCAGAACCTGGGCATTCCTTGTTCCTAATCAGCTCCTTAAATTGAACAGCCACATCAGAGGTTTAGTAGCCATCAGCTATGTTATACAACCCAAATTATTGTACTTTGCAACTTACTGTTTTAAATTACTGTATTACTAATGTAACAAAATAAGATGATAGAAGGCGACCTGGGGAGTTTTTTTGTTAGTGAACAGAACTTCAACACAAGAAAGCAACATTCTTTTGAAATTGCTGGTTAGAAACTATTGATTTGCCTGAGAGAGAAGTCGATTTTTGATCTTAGTAAGTCTTAGTAAGTCTATGATGGATGAACATAGTGAAAATGAAGTCCTTTTCTTTTCTTTTTTCTTTTCTTCTCTTTTCCTTTTCTTTTGTTTTCTTTCTGTTCTTTTCTTAAGTGACTCAGGCTAACTGCTTGTGAATTGTATGGTCACATAGTATTCTAATAGTGTTACAAAACTGAACAGTGGACTCCTATGAATATATATATACTGTCTCCCCAAAGGTTGGAAGTGGAAGGAAGGGCTTAAATATTCTGACTATACCCCCCCACACCCAAAAAGTCACATTCTATCCCCCTTTTTAAAATGTAGTTATTTTTATTTTAAAAATACCAGACACAAGACTGCAGGAAGAAACACTGCTTTGTCCTACACAACAGACAGCAAAACAGACTTTACATATCTCTATAGCAACTTTGTTCCAATCCTATCAGTATCAGTATCTGAAATTATACTATGAAGTATAATTCTGAAGTACAGTGTTTCAGTAATTAAGTAAGACAGCACATGACCCTGCTGTCATTAAATGAATCACTGCAGTTATTAAACAGGCCATGAGACTGCAACTTGAAATTTCACTGCATGTTTCTCTATTGACTTCAGCTTGTTGAAACCCAAGAGTAAAGCACCCAAATCTCAATTATGTTACTTCAGGAATGCTGTGATGGTCGTAAAAGTTACCTTCTTAGCACCATAAAAACTTAGAATGGTTGCCAGACAGGGCAATTCTTAAGCAATATAATATGTATGTTTCCTGTTTTATGTGTATGATTTCTTATTTTGGTCCTAAAGTTCATCTCTTCATTGGCAAACCAACAGTTTGCAGTGAATCCTGAGAAGTTCTCCTGGTATCTTACCTCAATCCCATTTGCTATGTTTGAGATGACATGGCCTAGCCAAGAGTAAATAGGGAATGGTGACAGGAAACCTCTTAGACAGATCTTAAAATCAGCTATGTATTAATGATGGAGACTCTCTCCAGGTGATGGAATGCATCACAATAATAAAGCTTAGGTTCATTTAGTATGGAATCTTAAAAATCCAGTTTATCTTTAAAAATGGTGTTGGTCCATAGAACGGAACTACCAGATAATAGGTTTCTTTATGTTTCTCCCACTCCCATCACACATTATACTGTATATCATATTCCTTTTCAATAAAATTTCATTTCCAAAGTTGAATGTGATGTAGAATGCACAAAGGGTATTACAGACAGATTTATTTATATATTTATTTGCACAACCAAGACTACATGCCCACCTAGAGTAGTTGTGGGGGGTCTGAGCTACTGCTTATAATATTATCCTTGCAATTGTAATTTTAGTATCATTTATGACTATATTTTTTATTAAACTTGCATAACTGCATAATTATATTTTATGCGTTCAGTCCAAAGCTTGCTTTCAAAAGCAGAAGAAAGCAAATAAGCAGTGAAGGGTTTTTCTGTTTGGTTTTCTTTATGAATTTACATTAACAGTTCTTTAATTTGTGCTTCCTTATGCCTGCCTTGTTAGATAGTTGTGTCATTGATTTTGAATCTGTTTGAGTGTATAAAAGCAGTGTTGATTTTATACATCTGAAATTACTAACAGCTGATGTTTAAGCCAAAGATGTAAAACTGGAACAAACATTGATAAAACTTACCATTTTAAATACCCACCCCTGAATAGTTGTCACAAAACACAGATGGCCATTGGATGCCCCAAAGCATAATCCAGATTGCCAGAACAGCTGGCTGACAAACAGAGCTGCGGAATCAAGCCAAAGTACTGATTTTGATGTAATGCTTCATTTTGCCATATTTTTTTTCTGACAACCACTAAGGATTTCTTAACACAAGAAGGAGAATGAAGAGGGGAGTGAGATATATCATACGGTTTGGAAGAGCAAGATGAATACGGTGACTTGAAAGCCATCAGGTTACAGCTCCATGAGGAAATGGTTGTCTCAGGATTCTCTAATGTTTGTCCCAAATCTCATGGCCTAGCTTCCGAAGCTCACCACTGTGCTCGTCATGGAACATGGTAGGCTCTGCCAAATAGAGTTAGCTCTGGAATTGAAACAGAATCAAAATTAATTTGCCCTTGTTTCAAACTCATAAATATATTGTTATACTCTTGATACTAAGTCAATAATGTTACATAAAGAAGCTGAACAGTTCCAACATTTCAGTTCCAATTTTACTATGAAAAAATAACTGGTATGCCAGATGCTTGATTGTAATTTCAGTAAATCTGCCTTAAATTTTCTGTTCTTTATTCATTTCATTTTTAAAGTTCAGATGGGAAAATTAATTTTCCTTTCCCTTCCCTTCCCTTTCCTTCACTTTCTTTATTATTCAAGGTAGAAAAGTAGGTTTCTACTGGCTGGCATTCTTGGTTTAGTTTACTGATCTTCATCATGTTGAAGTTTTCTGGCTATCTAAACTCCAATTTGGGAAAAAAACCCAAAGGGGATGTTCCTTATGAAACACCTTCCCCGAGATTTGGAAGGTCCCTTATTTCATTGCCTTCCAGAAGGCTATTAAGAACTGACTCTAAGTGAGCCTAATATTTGTGTTTCTGAGAGCATGTGGTTATAGCATTTAGTGGTGTCCAGGAGGTTTTCTTAATCTTGTGTATTTCAGTGTAGTTAATATCTGTTAGCTAATTTGGGTTATTTTATATAATATGGCCCGCCATATTTTTTTTAGTAAATGAATAAATAAACATGTCTTCCTTTGGGTCATCATTAAAGTGTGGAAAGCACTGTAGAACACTGGAGAAATGATTATACACACTGAAATTGAAGACATCCATACACACTTGGCTACTTTGTAATTATGCTATTTTGAGACCATCACAGTTCATTTCATCAGACATGAAAATTTTACTAAAAGTCTCTTCTCCTTTGGAAGATATGTTAAAAGTACATTATTTTTCATCACGTTGAATTAGAAATGCAGATTTTTCTCTATATGGAATCCAATAATATTTCATCTCATTCCACGATGACAAAGATGAAAGATTGTCCTTTAAATTTTCAGTAATTGTACATTTTTCTAGCTAGATTGTTCCAATTTTAATAGTTAGAAGGTAAATAAATAAATATTCCTCCATACTCCCAGTGATTTTGGGCAGTTAAAATATTTAAAAACAAGAAACAATACAAATATACAAAAACAGAACAAACATATATTTTCTTTATTACATTCTGCACAAAGTAACATAGGTAATATTTGTCTGTGAGATTTTCTAGCCTGCTTGTTTATAAACCATCTCATTTTTGAGATTTCTTGGAAAAAAATACCTGTTCATTAGGTAAGAGGGAATTCTCTAGCCTGTTTTCCTACCAGAATGTCCAAAGTTATGGAGAATAGTTGTATGGATTTATAGCTCTGATTGCACCTTCATTGTAGGTATTATTATTATTATTGTTGTTGTTACATTATTCCATGCAAATTAGCTGTCCTAATAGGCTTGGAGAATCACAATATGTTCTTTTACCCCGAAATATATTACTGAGCCGCCTCCTCACTTGCCCTCATACCTTCCATATTGGTCTCTATTGACTTGATTTTGTTTTACTTTGTTTTATTTCTGGGCAGTTGCCATACTCGTAAGCAAGGCTGCAGTCATTCACCATTTTATCTCTGCTGTTTATTGGAAGCTAATGATATTGTTCAAGATATAGGCACTTTCTGAAGATGGTTTTCTGCAGCATACTAAAAATCCTAGGACACTACGACACCAAGGATACAATTTTGGGACAGCGGACAAAAAATGTTTGCTTTAGTCTTAGTTTGCAATAATGTAGAGACTGATTGTAAGGAAAATATCAAATGCCATCATTGAGCAATTATTTTTCTCCAAGGGTAGAGAATTAGTTCCTGTTGCCCTTAAACCTTATAAAGCCAAAACACTAGTTCTGATATTATTCATAACTCAGATGGGAATCTATGCAATGAAGAATGCCATGAAAGTGCTACAAACGAAATTTGTAGCCCTTGCCATCTTAGACTTGAGGTGGGGATGCATATAATAGAGCTGAAGGCCTGGAGCATGAAGATTAATTATTCTCCAATGGTCTATTAGCCTTATTATTCGTGGAGGACAATTTTCTTACCTAGAGGGGTGCAATAAAGTCTGAGTAAGCATGTAATAGGCTTCTTATTCTGAATTACGAAAAGACTAGGCATGTACTTTCATAACGGATAGATGTTATAGAGGTCATTAAGATGCCCCAGGACAGCAGAGCTGGATGTCAAAGGGACTTTGGTTGTGGCTAAATATTAAACATCTCTCATATTCCCTGGGCTGAAGAAGGATTTTTTTGGACACACAATAATAATACATTATCATCAACACTCATACTAAATAGATATGCCAACCTACTTTATCTGAACAGGTTTGCCCTTGTGGTTGAGAAGATATCAAAGCAATTGTCCATGAACTGCTGTACTGCAATTTCTAACGGCACCGTGCCGGTTTAAGACTATATGATGCCCATAGAGCATGGTGATTGATGGTGCCCGTCAATCGGACACTTGCATTTAGAATGATTTTGAAGGAGGGGGGTGTTAGAGCTCCCTAAGTTTTGGCAGCCTAGGTCACTGCCTACTCTTAGTCTAAAAGAAACCCTAGCAGGCGCATATGGAATTCCCTACCTGTAACAGTATTTAGAAAAACAAAGGTTGATTAAATGAAACTCCTGATTTCAAGTTCCAGTGCTAGCATTATCAGTAATGGGGCTAAATTCTGTATTGCTGTGCTTGAAACATGCTATCAAACATTGTATCTCCAATTACTATGATTTTATATGTTTGTATGTGGATCATTGATCATCAACATAATCAGGCAAGGGCAACTGAGATGGAAATGTCAAAACTGATGAAGAGTTCTATTTTCATGAGGTTTATAAGTCCAATATCAATTCTCTGCGACAAATTGTCTGTTTCAAGCACCACTGATCCTAAAAATAGACACTTTCCTTACAAGTCTCCCCCATCTGCAAGTATTTTCATGTTTCTTAAAACCCTGCTCTGGAGGGAATATTCTTAGGTTATCCCTGGTTTTATTAGGGGATCTAATCTTTAGGGGATTTATCTTATTTCATTTTTGTTACTCTCCTAGCCCATTCATATTAATAAGAAAAAATTAAAGTTCAGCATGGATACAGAAGTACAGTATGTGTTCAACATCAATGTTATGTTAACTTTATACTATGGATACACCTTATAATGTGACCTGTTCAGAAATGCAGAGGGAGTTTAATTGCCCTCATGACCTCTTTTTGTAAGCATCTCGCCAGCTATTTGGGAAACAGAATGCTGGACTGGTGATCATTTGGCTTGATCCATCAGGTTTCTAAATGAACTGAACATTAACTAACATGTATTATATTGTATTGTCTTCATTTTGGATGCAAAAAAAAAAGCAACTTTTCCAAAAATTGTAACCGTGAGAAAAATTGGAATCTTGTGATGAAGACAGCAACAAAGGCAAAACATAAATAATATATAAATAAATAATAGCTATCAAAAGGAGATGAATGATGGGGACTGAGGAGAATATTTTTATTAATATTTTGAAAAATAAAGGGTTGTGGGCTCAGTTGTGATAAAAAAAAAGCCATCTTTAGAGTTAGGGCTGTGCACTGCTTTGGATTCAGTTCTTAAAAGTTTCTTTGGAGTGCATGAGATTACTGAAATAGTGTCATTTGCTGTATTTGGATTCCTATGTACACTGAAGCACTGCACAGTCCTCCCATGAAGCAACTTGCTTCTAAATTCTTGCCTGTTGCATAAATAAGTTTCTCCAGTTATTCATGGTTGAGTGGAAAACACTCTTCATGTGCTCAAAGATAGGTTTGAAAGGCTACGTAGAATGACCCAAGTCATTTTGCAAATCATTTGATTTGACACTTCTGTGGACTATGCAGAATATTTTTGTTTTAGATGCTTTGGTTTCTACTAAGCATCTCTCTTCTTTCCACAGCTTTTAGTCGTGCTCCTGTTCCTATGGCAGTGGTCCGGAGGGAACTCTCTTGTGAAAGCTACCCAATAGAGCTCCGTTGCCCAGGAACAGATGTTATCATGATTGAAAGTGCCAACTATGGCAGGACAGATGATAAAATCTGTGACTCAGATCCTGCTCAGATGGAGAATATCCGCTGTTATCTGCCAGATGCTTATAAGATTATGACTCAAAGGTAAGGGTTGAACATTCTTGCTGGATGGGTTTTGCTTTAATCTTGCTTGCTATTTATGAAAGTCTGTTATTGTTTGAGGCTGTTAAGGTATTTGCAATCTGTTTTCATGCTTCACAGCTATGGTAGTGTAAAAATGAACAAAACAGTGAGTTACAAACCACAGAACTTTATTCAGATCTTTGGAAATGATTTACAACTAAACTCAGTATTTATTGTACAAGAACTTCAAGTTGTTATGACCTTGATTTAGACATGTTTCATCTGTGGTCCCTTTATAGTTTCTCATTTCCTTTTATCTGGTGCCTTTTCTTCTTTTTTTCTATTGACTTGCCACCCTAAAGCACATATTTTCTCTTGTCCTAAATTTTCCAGGGATTAGAAACTGGTCATGGAAGTATGTATTACATTAACTTCAGATGTGACTAGAAAACATTTAGAAGTGGATTTTTTTTACTGGAATCCTTACAGTTCCATGCTTTGTTTTTTCCTGTTTTTCTTGTTTGAACGTAGTTCCACTTTTAATTTAGATCTTTGTAGATGTCACAGATGCTTCACATATGTTCGCTCCATAGTTCTTGCCCAGCCATATAAGGTGAGTTGTAGATGAGGGACCTGAAGCTGACTGACAGAGCTCTAACCTACTGAGTTCATGGCAGAAGCTAGAATTAAACCAGGATTTCTTATTTAATAGTCCATTAATTTAGACAGTACACCACACATAATCATAAGATGTATGTCAGGATTCCAAGTAACTTCCCCAACAAAATCAAAACTCTAGGCAGGTATATTCCTCAAAGTATAGATTTATTAGACATGTCATATTGGCACATCTGGGGAAACCCGAATCTAAAGTCCCTTGGATTTCCCCCTAGTAAAAAATACATTTTCCCTCCTCCTGCCCCTGCAGATCACATGGCCCAATCAGGCCACAGTCCAAAATCCAGACTCATGTCCTGCCTCTTCACACCTGGTGGGAACGTCCTTGGTTCTCAGAGGAAAGAATTTTACTTTAGTTACAAAGCCCTCGCTATCTCTACCTCCCCCATCCTGTTCCCACAGCTCACCCAGCCATCGCTGTGGCAGCCCTGAAGATACCAAGGAAAATGGCTCCAGGGCTGACAATGTACTTCAAAATTTAATCATTCCTTTTCTGAGATTCTCATCCTCTATTCTGCCCTCTGGTCTTGTTCCTTCTTTAAAACAAACAAACAAGCCAATCACTTCTGAGTGTGATACTCCTATTTACTTCCAGCTGCAATTCAGTGTACAATCCTCTTCTTGGTAGCTAACATTGCCTACTTAATCTTGCTTCCCTTTAAACGTATATGTGCAATATTATAATCTCTGTTGGAACAAATATATATGTGTGTCGGCTTTGAGTTGGCCTTTTCTTTATATAAGTATGTCATAATCCTGACAGAATATCTGTCTTATAAAGAATTAGCATTATTCAACAAAATGTTCCTAAATTTCACATATGACCCCAATGTTCCCAGAGATTATCCACAATTTATTTCTGAAATACTTAATCTATTTTTGTTGAAAAGCTTTCTAAATATCCGACCACATTTTTTATCATTTCATTTTAAATCCTCATTAACATTAACTGTAGTAAGCATATATATCCAGAAAATATAAAACTAAATGCATTTTTAGCTTGAAAGCTAGCCTGGCATGCTTTCATCTTAAAATAATAATTGATATTTGAATCAGTAATGGAAATGATGGCATGTATTAACCATTATCTGACTTTGTAGTCTCTCTCGCTCTCTCATTTCTGTTATATAAAAAGTCTAATGATTGTTTAGCTATGAGATTATTTGCTGTTTATTTACTCTTGTAGAGGCATGCAAGATTTTCAACGTTATATACATTATATATGGTTTTCACTTTGATGAAAATATGAAATTCATGAGAAAATAAATTGCAGTAAAGCAAAGCTGGACTGTTTATATGCAAAAAATACAATCAACACATTAAAATACTATATGCCTAGTATTCTTGTCATTTGAAAGACTGTCATTCTTATATTTTTTAAGTGTCTTCTGCTTGAAAGAGTATTAGTTTGTAATTTTGTTGTAAGGGCCCTGATAAAACTGAGTCAGGATTTTGAAATTGCCCATTAAGAGTTGCTAGCAGGCTAGATAGGCAGGCATATGGGTCACTTATAATCATAAGGCTGGAAGGAACCTTGGAGATCTTATAGTTCAGTCCCCTGCCCAAGGCAGGAGTCCTTATACCATCCTGGGCAAATGGAGGCCCAACTTTTATTAAAAACCTCCAGTGATGGAGCACCCAAAATTTCTATACGCAAGCCATTCCACTGATTAATTGTTCTCACTGTCAGGAAGTATCATCATGTTGCTTTACAATAATGTAGAATTAACTTACGGTATCTAGTCATGTTTCCAGCAGGGCCGATAATGGGTGAGAACTGCTATTAGGGTCTATCTTGTGGCAGTAAGGTGGTGAAGCAACAGTACTTCTCCCCTATTATTGCATCCATGAATTGCTGTTTAGCAGCTTTCTGGGCTGGGGGAACTTGGATATTCCAAGGCTGCGAAGAGAAATCTTCAGAGGACTTGTAGATAAAATCACTCAAATTTGTTCCTAGTTCTACAGAAATGCCTGAGTCTCAGTCTTGTTCAGCTATTTTGGCAACAGTTTGAATTTCTTGGATCTGAGGAAGTGGACAAGATTCTTATCACTGTCAACTCAGCCACTTGTTCATTAGACCCATACCTCTCCTGGTCGGCTCAGGCTACTGGGTGGGTGGGTATCATGTGGTGTCTCATGGAAAGCCTTTTAGATCAAAAGCAGGAGAAATGTCATGTTTGCAAATTCTTGTTTTTTCAGACTGTTTTCCAGAGCTTTAAGAGTAGGAGTGTTTATAAGATAATGAGAAATTTGGAAAAGATCCTTGTGAAAAGTATATGAAATAGGGAAATGATGTACAAAAATGTGTCTCAAAACAATATGTACATTTTTTGCTAAAATGCAAACTTAAGATAAAGTATATAAAAACAAATTAGAGTTAGAAAAAGGAGAAACTGGCCAAAATTGAAGAGAGACCCCTCCCTCATTTCTATACACAATCTGTAGCAAAAAGTGTCATGGGGGGTGGACAGTGAGCAACTCCTCATTATTATTTCTGCTATTGTGGTTGCAACAATCCTCCCCAAATAGCTTACAGGCAGGGACAGCTTGTACAAACAATTATAGATCAGAATACAATAAATACTACTTAAAAACAAATGAATGTTATGGCATCTTCCCAGACAGCAGTTGGTACCAATGGCCCTATGAGAGGAAGAATCCAGCTGAGCTGCCTTCTGTAGTCTTTGTTGTTTGCATTTCTCCCTCACTCTGATTTTCTAATGTGATAGCACAGTGTTAAAAAAATCAAGGGAAATGCTATTTAATCCATACTGGGCATTAGAGATTGGTGGTGATCCTCTTACAACTCTCCTAGTGGGAGATCCTTTTCAAGAGCAAAATCACCAATCCATTAGTCTCTTCCTTACAAATTGGATATAGGCCAAATTCACACAGACATGATGTAAAAAAGAGAAGGGTGGGGGGAAAGGAGAACTATTAAATTCCTGTTCTGGCTCAGTTAGGAAGAAGAGGTGTGATTCATCTGACTGAAGAGACAATATTCCAGGTCAACTGTATTGGAAACATAGTCAGAGATTATTGCTGACTTTAAAAAAGTTTAAATCTCCTGAGGAGATTAATTTTATCTTGAGAGACTGAGGAAGATAATATAGTCAAATCTTTATGTTTTTGTTTTTGCTTTGAGAAAACATGGAAAAAACTCCAGGTGATTGAGGAGAGCCAATATCCCTACCTGCAAAGTGGGAGAAAAGGATGAAAGAAACTGTAGACCAGATTAGACAACCTGTGACCTACTGGGTCATTGTTTCAGAACTATTCCCTTACTTAAACTGAGAAACAGTCTGACCAAGGGCAAAAAAGCAGTAGGAGCAGGAGCAACTTTTGATTTCCTGCTGCTTTGATTGCCTTTTGACAACCAAAATTGGGATTGATCTATAGCAGCGGTGTCAAACTTAGGCTTAGATCTGGCCCGTGGGGCCTCCCTGGAAACAGCAAAAGACTGGCCCGCAGTGCCTCTGCCAGTAAAAACGGATCTCAGGAGGTCCGGGCACAGCCCTCCCCTTGCTCCATTTTTGGCTGTGACAGCCACTTGCAGCCCTCTGCCAACGAAAACAGAGCTCCGGGTGGCCCACCTGAGCACCTTTTCGCTGGCAGAGGGCTGCAGGAGGCCATTGCAGCCAAAAACGAGGCACAGGGGCCACACACAGCCCCCCTTGAGCTCCGTTTTCACTGGCAGAGGGCAGCAAAACAAACTAAAAACAAAACAAAAGGAGAAATGTTTCCCCTTTTGCATTTGAGCATGCAAGAAAGGGACAGGAAAGGAAAAAGGCAAAGAAAAAGAAGGAAAGATGGGAAGCAAGCAAGGAAGTAAGAAAGGAGAATGAAGAGGGAAGGAGAAAGAAGGGAAGGAAGGAAGGAAGGAAGGAAGGAAGGAAGGAAGGAAGGAAGGAAGGAAGGAAGGAAGGAAGGAA